>JANRGW010049889.1:8575-19364 GCA_024733675.1 Psilopsiagon aymara | reverse complement strand
GGCGGCGGCTCCGCGCCGCTCGCCGCACCCAGGTAAGCGCCGCCCGGGCCGGGACCGTCCTGCGCGGGCGGGGAGCCGCCGTGTCTGGGCGGGCTGGGGAAGTGTGTCGCTTGAGCCGTCGCTCTCCCGGTGCCCGCCGGAGTGGATTGTGGATCTGCCCCGACTCCTCTGCTGGGTGGGGCCCTGTCACCGGTGCCCTTCCGTAGTTCTGGGCCGGGTATGTATGCGGTGTGCTGCACGGAGATCCCGCTGGCCACGTCTGTTGCTTTTCCTAGGCTCGACATCGGCGAAGCTGAATTCGTTGGGCTCTGTGATGCTCTGAAAGTGTCCGAGGGCGTGAGGGAGAAAGCCTGGAAGACGTATGAGACCTTATCGGCTGCTGATGGAGCTTTAGTGAGTACTTGCTGCTTGTAGCTCATCCCTCTGGTGTGGTGTCTGTGCTGTGCCGTGAGTGCTATGATGGGCAGGTGTCTCCCTAACAAGGCTTGTGCGTCATGACTGTTTTCACTTAGTGCAATTAGACTGAAGTTGGATGTTGTGCATATCTGTATGTCGTTTTCTGTATATCTCCTTTTCTTGCTAAGGTTTTCCAGTAAAGGTATGGACTCAAGATTGGTTTTTTAGATAACTAATAAATGACAATAGAAAACAATGCCATGTGATCCAGCTAATTCTTCAAACCAGAAGTTATTTTGAATATGTCTGAGTCAGCGTGTACTTCTCATCGTGTGTTTCTATGCATTCCTTCCAGTTGCGTCCTTTATGAGGCTGCAGAAGGGGTCTGAAGAAAGTCATTGCAGAGAAAGGGGTGTTTGCATGTTAAACACTTTTTTTGCTTGCATGTTCAGCTTTATGTACTTCTGTTCAAAGTTAGTCATTGGGCATGTGTAAACAGATTAAAATGTTATGTCTTCTGATTTTTTTTTTTTATTCCTTCTTAGTGTATTATTGCTGTCTCAACAAGCTTGCTTGGAGAACAGCTACAATGCAATTAAATCGTGGCTTAGGCTTTGTTATACAGACCGAATTAGAATGTAAGATACCTCTGGTCTTATGCCTGCTATGTGGGCTAGCATCCATGTAGTTGTTGCAACTTCTGCTTCTGCAACCTGACGTGATCTGCCACATCTGTACTGTCACTAGTGATACCTTGTTTGTGGTTTTCAAACCACAGCATGGGTATATCTGCTTTTGATGCATCTGAATTTCACAACACAATACAGTTTACAGCGTGGGAGAGAAACTGTTTACAACTTCTTAAGCAACAGATGCAATTTCTGGCCATGGATCCAAGAGATATTTACTTAAAAGCGTAGTTGAGCTCTTCTCTATGAACTAAATCAGGAGTAGCTGGTTCTCTTCAGTGAAAAAAGCAAGGCAGGTTTCAGTATAATTCTGGAAATTTCACTTAGAGGTGAAATTTTGTTTTTTCAGAGTCAGATAAGATGCAGTATGTTCGAAACATTTCCTTTCAGCATCTGAAGATGACCTCCCTTACCTATTCAGAACAAGGCAACAACTAGATTTTCATTATGGTATATAGCTAATATTTATTGTCTTGCAGTTAAGGCTTATACTAAGAGTCTTTCATTGTACAGAGAAAAAGCCTCCATTATGTTGTGGTTGCATGGGGCTTTAAGCAACCTAGTTAGAAGGTATCCCTGCCCATGGGGGTCGGAATTGGTGCTTATATGGTCTTTAAGGATCTTCCAGCCCAAACCATTCCATCATCATGGTGATAAATCCAAAGTCTTTTCCTCAAACTTTCTGATGCAAGGTGTTGAAATGAGGAAGATGACAAACAAGTGTCTCCACAGGGAGCTGGCAGGCACTGGAGTTGCTGCTTCTAGCTGAGGCCAGCGCGGGCTTCACTCAAGTTTGAAGTAAAGCAAGTTAACAGCCTGGCTAATTGCTGCTTCTTTCAGAGTGAAACTGTTATCACAGGGAGCCTGTCTTCTCAGGGTAACTCTGGTTGAGGTTGCAGACACTCACGAGAAGGCTGTATTTAAATGCCCATTCCTTTCTCCCCTGTCTGGAAAGGCTGTCCCAGAGTTTGTCCTGCAAGCACCAGCTGTGTATGTTTTAATCTATGTGGTTCAGTGCTAACTTGTTCAGTTCTGAACTGCAGCGGAAGTAGCTTATGTAGCAGCTTTCTGTTCTCAAGCAAAAAGGGGAATAGCAAGACACTAATTGAGACAAAATACCTACCAGAACACTTCTGTTTAACCCTATTGTTGGTTTGAACTTGAGGAAGCTTAAATCATCAGACCACTGATGGAAATAGAAGTAGCATCTAACGATCCCACTCTCAAACCATTTACAGAACATAAAGACCTGAAACCTTACTTTCCTTGGCCTTGTCCTTTGTGGTTGATCTCAGAATGGTGCCTGCCAAGCCTCTGAGAATGCAGAGGGGACTTGCAGCACTAACTAGGAAGTGGTGTGGTCCTGACATTAGGTATTGTAGTAACTGGTGGAGAATCAGGGTGCAAGTGTGGGCTTGGGCCTAGTCTGAACACCTGCTGTAGCCTTGCTCAATGAATATTTAGTGGCTTAAAGTGAAAACATCTGTTAGTACTGTCCTTTTTGGCTAACTGAGGGTACATATAATCAAGTGCAAAGAGACTCTGCAAGCAAGGTATATGCAACTTAAAAGTATAAAGCAGTTATTTTTGTCACACACACACACAAAAGATACTAGGATGGAGTGACCTATCAGCCTGAGTGTGCCTGCACTTTCAGAGAGAGACCTAAAGAGTCTTTTCTGACCAGGCGGACATCAGTCAGGGGGAGAAAGCATCAGAGAACGGTTTGGGTTGGAAGGGACCTTAAGGATTGTCTAGTTCCAAGCCCCTGCCAGCCACAGGATTGCCTTCCACTAGCCCAGGTTGCTCAAAGTCCTGTCCAACCTGGACTTGAACACATCCAGAGATGGGGCAGCCATGACTTCTTTGGGTGACTTGATACAGTTATATTAGTTTCCTCTGCTCCCCAGAATGAGTCTTCTGTGCCAACACCTTCTGAAGCCACTAGCACTGCCGAAACTGGCTGGCTTACTGCTGTTTTCCTTCAGGTTGTCGTGTCCTTCCATGCGTGTATTTTCCTTTTGAATCTTTGTGCTGCTAATGATCCTACTTCTCTTTGAAATTTTACCTTTCTTACTTTGTGTAGCTCTGCACTGTATCTTTTCTTTCACCACTCTCAAGTTATCTGTTTTGGCAGCAGTTTAAGTCAAGGCTGTAGAGCTGGGCCTGGAGTTCTTGAAACAGCTGAACCCCTATGAGAAGTGTGGAGGAGAATATTACACAGTCTTTATGGAAAATGAGGCTGACTTCTAGTTGGAAAAACTAGACCTGCATGGAGGTCTGGTTTTTGTTTGTTCAAGGTGTTACAGCTGTCTGTTAAATATGGTGGTGGCTTCGTAGCTGGAGAACATTAAAGCTTTCCTCTGTGACAGCAAGAGTTTAGTTACATTCTTCTACAAGGAAAACATAACTCTACATCTCACAGATAAAACCCCAAACACTGGGTCCACAAATGTGGGGCTGAATCAGCACTTTGTTGGTGTATGGTATGATGGAAGGTATCTGGTGCATGACCAGAAATACGTTTTATTTGTTAAATTCTTCTTATATCCAGTGAACTCCCACACAAGTTTATTGTAGACATAGAAGTGTGTATATAAATAAGAGCTTTTTTATTAGTGTCACACAAAGACTTTTGTTCTTTCTGTCATTTCTCTTGTGTACCTGTAAACAAAGTGTTTAGAGTTGCTGTTTTTACTGTTGTAATTTAAATCTCCTACACACTGACAGTTGCTGGCTTAGCAGTTGGCTCTGATGCTTGCTTCTCTCATACTCTTTTATTTTCATAACTGTCCTGAAATCTGTATTATGAATCAATGCCTATAAACTCTGAATAGGTTTAATGGTATTACTAGTGTGTTTTGGTGAGCAGCATGTGATTTTTGGTGTGAGAAAGTCTAGGAGAGGTACAGGAAGCCATACTAAGACTGCTAGAACAAGTTCAGGGCACTTGTTATGTTCTGCTACTGTCTGTTTTGGTAAGGAACAAAAAAATGAGAATCTGATATATAATATTGGGTGATGTAAACAGGAAAATGACACTTGAGTGAATTGTTGCTTCATACGTTTGAAAGAACCAATGTGAGGAACAGATGATGTGGTGACTAAATTGGAACCAAACTTCAAAGAAAATTGGCTTAGGAAATTGATAGAAATAAGAGTCTGCCAAGGACCTTGAGGCATAGGGTCTGTTGTGCTTCATCCTCACCAGTCCAACTTGCTGTAGCGTGTGGCGTGTGGGTAGGTGCTTCATTTTTTCTTTGCTGTTCATAGCACTGTTTAGGGAATGTGGCCCACTGTTCTGAACTGCTCAGCTGTTCAGACTCATGAATTCTTAAGGTCTTTTCCAACCCTAATTATTCTATGATTCCTGAGTAATTTTTATCAAGTTTGTGTCTAACCTGCAATTAAAATAACTGATGGTGAAAGACCTGCAGTCTGCATAGTTAGTCCTTTCTAGTTTAACTCTTACTGAAGAACTACACTAATCTGTTTCTGTGTTGTAATTCAAGCCAGTGGTGATTATTCTGTACCCCATGGATGTGAGAATGCATTATTGCTGCTGTATTATTTCTTTTTCCCCCAGGAAGTCTCTATCACCTGAAGATGTTTCTGTCATCTTTCCTTGTTTCTAATTTCTCATTTACTTTCTGAAATTCTCTCCAGCTGGTCACTTACACTGGTATGCAGTTGCTGCAGAGCACTTCATTTGCATGAGAGCTGAGCTGTGTTCTTGGTGAAGAAAACTTCCAAGGTGAACTGTGAAGCTTATGTGGAGGAATGAATGAGTTCTTAAATATAGCAAGGTTGCTCTGTATCGAACAAGAAGTTAGTGATGAGCAGGTCAAATACTCCAAATCCATAAAATTTCACATTTAAATTAAGTCCATTTTGGTTGTAGTTTCTCATGGAAAAGAAAACAGTGTAGTTGGTAAACCACCTCAACCTCATGTTAAAAGACATGCAGAGGTTTCTTTTGGCAAAAGCAGGAAACACGCATGAGCTAAGAAAGTCTTATCTGTGTAGAGTTTTGTCTCTTATTTAGAACAGCAGGCAGACTGAACCTGGATTCACTGAAGCTTTGGATGGATGAGCTAAATTACAGGTATTTTAGAATCTTCTATTATTAAACAAAAAAAGAGCTATTGAAAGTGCCTTAGCAATCATAAATCATCACCATGGCCTCTTGCTGGCAGTAGTTGTGTATGTGCTTTAAAAGCATAGCTAACTGGCATAGTTTCTTCTTTTATTTTTCTTCTGCCCATCCTGGGGAAAGATTGATGTTGCTCTCAGTCTTGCTTCATGCAAGAAAAGTGTAATGGTAAGTGTTCACACCAGAAGAACTATTTTCATTGGTTCAATACTTTTCATTGACTTGTATTATTTTAGCTAGTATTATATTTAATCTGTTGAGAAGTAATAGTAGTCTTCTGTTCCAGACAATGTGCAATAGAAAATTAAAACCTCTTGTTGCTGAAAAATGGAGGATCTGATTGTCTTTATGCAGAACTTATTATATGTAGACAGTGGGTACAGTATTTGTTTTCATTTTTTTCTTTTCTATGATTTTTTCCTATGAATTTTGATTCTGTTCAGTTTTCTATTGTGAATGCTTCTTGATTCTTTTCCCCTGCCATCTTAGTCTCTTGTAGCCATAAGCATATCTGTTAATGCTTCCTGTACCATGTAGCTCATTCTTTATATTGATTAGGGTGTGGTAGCTGAGTTTCTAGTAGGCCAACAAGTTCCACATAATCCCCTTCAATACTTAGGGTATTGGTACTTATAGTGTGACATCCTGTATCCCATTTGAATTAAAACCACATCTACATTTGTGTATTTGTCATGTATATTTCTCTTGACCTTCTTTCATACAACATCATTTGAAGTTTCTGTTCCTGGGTCACTTTTGTAGGCTGTCATCAAAACTTTTATCAGTGTTGGCAGAATAATAAACATCTCTAACTGCAAACTAGAGCTGAGACTTCCTGTGACCATCTCCTCCTGTGAGTGGCTTTAGCTCTGGAGAACCTCTTGAAGTAGAGTATAGAAGTTATTTCTGTTAGTGCCTTTAGCATCTTGCAGCCACATCTAGAAAGAAGAGAGGCAAGAATTCCATTTCACTGTAGTTCAGTTCGAGCATTTTAAGTCTGTAACTCCTTCATGTTGTTCTCACTAGATTTAGTCAAGCTGATGATCTGCTAAACTGGATTGATTAGTAGTAATAGTAAGTCCAGAATAAGAAAGAAATATTTTGAAAGAGTTTTTAAGAGTTTTTGAGCTTTTCCTAAAGAAAAAATAGCTTTATTTCTAACACCTATGATATATCTGGTTCAGTTGTTTCTCTCATGCTTCTACAAAGCCTTGCTCTTTAGAGATCTTACACTAAGATGCTGTTTTGGTGGAATCACAACTGATGCCTGGCTGGCTCCAAGTGACTAGGTTGTGAACCTTCAGGGCTGAACTCTGGATGGCATATCGTCATTGTAGGGTGGCTTTTCTTTGGTGAAGGATGATGACTTACAGACTGTATCTTACCTTGCTTCTAAGCAGCAGAAGACCCTGATATATATGTATGGTAGGAGAATGTCTGAAGGTGCCTGTTACTGTCACACGTTACTAAACAAAGAGGTGAGTTTGTGGTTTAGCTGTGATAAGTGGTTGAGGCTTAGCTGGAGAATCAAGTTTGTAAGTATCTATTGCCTGTCCTTGTAATGACTTTCTCTTTATTTCTTTGGGGTTTTCTCCTGTTTCCTTAATCTTCAGTGTCTTGGTACAGTCAAATACAGTAATTTATAAAAAGATAAATCATGGCTTCTGCTTTGCATAAATGTTCCATGCAACCAAAGCTTCTATTTCAAGGTTTTGCTGAACTGTATGGGTAAAACAGATCTTGCGCTCTAGGAGTAAGAGTTGGAATGCTTGGACTTTAATCTGAAATGTAAAACTTGTAATGGTTTGCAGTTACCAAATAATTGGTTGTCATAGTCAAACATTTGCTGCGAGGTATTTTGTTTTACCATTTCTGTTTGGACTAGTTAATGCTTTCCATATATTACCCACTTTTATTGCATAATAAATGTGGAAACTCTTTTCTCTTTCTAAAAGGCTTCTAACAAGAAGAAAAAGGAGACATGGGGAGTCTGTATCTTTATTGTAGCCATTGATCTGGATGAAATAACGTTCACTTTCACGGAGCTTCTGAAAAGTATAGGCATGAAGTAAGTGAATTTAAGTGTGTGAGTTTACTTTCAACAATTAACTAGTCAACATTTAAAGCATTGTGAGTCTCTGTGCATAGCAGGCTAGTTGATTTTTAAAGTGAAGGTTACTCATGGGAATTCTGAATGTTTTTGTAACTAGGAGGCTTTCTATCACGTTTTAGTTGAGGAAGCAATGATACTTGTTTGATTCAGCTGAGATTGGCTGTGATTGTGTTACACAGCTGATTATTCTTTCCCATCCTAAAGTCTGCATGAATTAAACTTGGTGAAAATTGCATTTAAAATATTTTCCTTTCTATCTGTTAAGATTTTCTGTAAGACCTCTTTTCCAACAGTAGGCTTAGGCTAAATTAAGAAGTGGAAAAAAAAACTATGACTCTTCAAATAGTTTGCCAGCATGTTGCTCTTTTTGAAACATTTTAACACCAAGCTAAATTCTGTGCTTTTGTACACGCTTTTTATTAGATTTTTACTGTTGCATTGTATATTCAGTAAATTCATAATGCAGAAATTAAGATTATAGGACAATTCCTGCTTTTTAAGGTAAGTTTAAGTGGCAACAGCAATAAGCGTACCTTGTGTTAGATTCATCTATGGACAGAAATCTAGTGCTGTCTGCCTAATAACTGTATTGAAAGCATGTGCAGGAGCAGAGCCTGTCAATGCTCTGGGGCAGGAGGCTAAGGCAGAATGCTGGGTGCATTGTGGCAGTAGCCCCAGGCTTGGGCCAGAATATCTGTTTACTCAAGTCATCTGTTAAGATTAGACTTCTGCATGCCTCTTCTACCTTGCATCATCTCCCAGAGCAGCAGTCAGATTCTATATTTCTACTTAATCTCTTCAGTCTTGGCTGACTTGGAACCATGTGGATGAAATCTAATTGCATTTGTGCAGCGATTTTCATCATGTTCCACCTGAGTACAGACCAACTTGTGCTGCAAACTGAAAGAGACTTTTTCCCTCAGGGTTTCAAAGAGTAAGCTATTACTCTGCTGGTTTTGATTTTAGCAGTGCTCAATTTCTTATTAGCTCTGGGGTTTTTATCAGTTGTAACGTCAAACTGGCAGAGATTTTTACCAGTCATCTTACTCTCTAGAGCCACACAGATAATATGTTTGAAAGCTTTTCCATTCCACAGTAAAAGAATTTCTAGATGAACTTCTGACTGGGTTTATATTCTGTTTTTTAATCTGACAAAGGTAAAAAAATTCTGAATACTGTATTCTGATAAAGGATCAAAATATATTTGATAGAGTTGAAATAGTTGAGTGTATTTGATAGCTTCTTCATTAATTTTTAGCAATCTGCTCATTTTGGTTATGAATATTACAAGATGAATTTTTCTTGATGGCCATAATATTACATAGATGAGTAGGGAAAACTTTGTTCCTTGGTATAATAGTATTTAGAAAGTGTGGGGATTTCCCTGCCCCAAATACCTGTTGCAGGACTTGAAATTCCATATAATTCAATGCAATCATCTCAGTTTTCATTCCTGGGTGTCTCTTCAGCATAGATGGAAGCAAGGTTCATGTTGTAAGAGTAAGAACATTTCTGAAGTAGAACTTCTAGGTAGAACAGAAGAGTGGAAACATCTGTCAGATATTTGTGCTTTTACTGGCAGAGCAAGGGAGAAAGTTGTGTCTAGTTAGCAAATTCTGACTTCCAGAGATAATACCTGTGCTGGCCAGGAAAACTTTCTTTCTGTATTAGTCTGTATCGCGAGATGCCTCTGCTGCCTATTTGAACAGTATTCTTGTATCTGGAAGATGTCAAGTTTAGGCTCGAGGTAGACAAATAGAGTTTCCCAAGGCAAGGTTCTCAGTCACTGCTAGTTGTAGTAAAGAACATGCTGCAGTTCGGTGAAATAAAGCAATGGGTTTTGGTGGGGTAGGTGTTTTTGGTGGTGTTCTTTTTCTTTGGTAAGAGTTACTTCAGACCACTCATTCTCAGAATTATGATAATCTGTCGTATTTTTCCTTTTTCAGTGTATGCACATTTTTCCAGTTTCTGAAAGAGGTGGATGTTAACATGGATACTGTAAGCACTAAAGTTGATAGCACTGTATCAAGGCTGAAAAAGAAGTATGATATTTTACTTGCACTATACCACAAGTTTGAAAGGTAATTCATGTGTTTCATTTTGAAATTATGAGTTCTTTGTGGCTATCAGCATTTAACTACGTACGTTTTTTTAAACTGTATACTAGAAGAGATCTTTTAAACTCTGTGCTCTAATATTTACGGAACTGTGAAGTGGAACTGTTTACATACACTGGATAAACACATCTTACATTTTACTTTAACTATTACAATGCGTTGTTAAACAATCCTCCTGTTGCAGTACAAACAGTGGTAAGAGTAGCATGACATTAAGCTTTCTCCAGATACAAAAAAGGATTGTTGTACTATCTAATATTTCTTTTATTTAGTGGAGTTTCTATTTTTACCTGCCCACCACTCCCCAAATCCTGATCCAAGTGTTTCTTTCTAAGGAGCTTTGGAAAGAAAAAAAGCGCAGATAAGATAGTTTCTCAGCCTCATATCTGGAACTGAAGGCTGTTTGTTCCAGTATCTAGGGGTGTTGCAGAGCCTGATCTATTAGCTTTTCTTACTTGTAATCAAGGTAAATCTTCCCAAGTGTTTTAGCTGACCATGCAATAAAAATAGAGGTGCATTCTTTTTGTACAGAATAAATTGAATGTGCATATGGCAAAGTGCTAAGAGCTTTCTGTGTGGAACTTGAAAATAAGGAAATTCTCAAATGGATGCTATTTTTGAAATGCTGTTACTCTGAGGTGGTAGGTTGCTGCACTCTGTTTCAACTTGAAAGCAGATGATAAAGGCATTAGATCCTTTTACAGGCAAGTAAGTGTTAGCTAAGATGTGTTTTGGTAAGATCTGATAGCCTCTGAGGTAGTTTTCAATTGGTCTGCAAAATTCTCCATAGCATATATGAGTAGAAAAATGTTTCATGTTAGTAAACATTGAAGCATCCTTCCTTTGTGCTTGTATTGTTTGATACTGTTGCTTCAGAATGCTGTGGTATTTCTCACGTACAGCAATCGGAGTCACTGTGATGTTTTGGCTTTCATAGAATCATGGAATAGTTAGGGTTGGAAAGGACCTTAAGATCATCTAGTTCCAACCCCCCTGCCACGGGCAGAACACCTCACACTAAACCATGCCACCCAGGGTTCTGTCCAACCTGGCCTTGAACACTGCCAGCGATGGAGCATTCACAACTTGCCTGGGCAACCCATTCGAGTGCCTCACCAACCTTACAGTAAAGAACTTCTTCCTTATATCCAATCTGAAGTTCTGCTGCTAAAGTTTGAACTCATTACCCTTTGTTCTATCACTACAATCCCTAATGAAGAGTCCCTCCCCATCATCCTTACAGCCCCCCTTTAGATATTGGAAGGCTGCTATGAGGTCTCCATGCAGCCTTCTCTTCTCCAGGCTGAACAGCCCCAACTTT
>JANRGW010049883.1:0-10672 GCA_024733675.1 Psilopsiagon aymara | reverse complement strand
AAGAGAGGGAAGGAAGAAAAAAAAGGGGGGGGGGGGGAAGGATGTGTGTAAATAAAAAGCTTTCAGGAAAAAGAATACAAGGAGACACTGCTCAGTACCTGGGGACAAAATGATTTGGACAACTCTGCCAAGAGGAGTTTTTAGTATGATAAGGTACTCTCCCCAATCCCAAATGACGGCCCTGTATCTAGAGTTACCAACTCTAGTCTAAACCTTCAGAGTACGTTTCCTTGTCTCACAGCTCAGCCAGATTAGCACCAGCACTGCCTCTCACTGACATCCACGCCATGTCTGCACATTATGCTCATGACTGTGTACAGCAGAAAGCATTTGCACGTGTGTGCTCTGAGCAAGACCCAAGCTAGCGATGGTGAAACTGCAGTGGGAAGAAAATGGATTAATCAGTCTTTTCACTGGCAAGGTGCCACTGCTGCCTATGAAAAGCTGTTGCAAGGTAAACAAGGCACAACCTGCAGAAAGTGTTTATTGCCATAAACTGAAAGAACACTTTAAGGCTCTGCCCAACAAAAAAGCCCTCAGCAAAAAGCCTAGGGGTCAAAGTGACACAAAGACAATTAAGCCCATAATCCTCAGGGCAATCACTAACTCCAGAACAGGACCCTCATTAAGCAGCCTGGTCAGTGCACATCATTTAGATATTCTGGTCTTTTCCCTGTGAACTCCAGTGGTCAGGTAACCATAAATGAGCATGGCTTTCATTTAAGTAAACAAACACATGCATAATTCAGTAACACATATTTCAACCTCTGGGATTTTTACAACAAAATTGGAAGAACAGATACTCTAAATACTCAAAGACATCCCAAATAAACTACTTGCGATTAAAAAAATCTCATGATTTTCAAGCCAAATCTCGTGACTTGTTTGTGGCCTGACTCAGGGTTTTCAGTGCTTGGGGTTGGCAACCCTGACTAAGCAGGCATATGAAATAAGAGCGAGAGTGACTGCCCGCCAGGCTTCTGTTTTCCTGGGACAGAAGACAAAGCAGCTCTGACAATTCCAGCTGGCAATACCATCCAGGCGCTCCTCCAAGGCCAAACATGCTGGGTAAAATCCTCATCAGACAAAAAAAAAAATCCTATCAGAAGCAGTTAATGTGGTTGCTTAATAGCTGTTTTCCAAAATTCAATATAGCATATACTTTCTTTTTCTTGAAAATGGGGAGAAGAGGAAGATGGACCACATTACAGACTAATCCCTTGCCAGATGTTGTTAGTGATGAAGTCCCTTAGAAATTACATCAGTATGAAAAACCAGAAAACAGTGAGTTTCCATTTCCTTCTCATGCCTGGCTAGGCAGAGACTTCAAGATCAGCTTTCATCTATGGCCTGGAATCAACCCTGCTCTGCGTCTTGCTTAGTGCAGCAGGGGTGTTAAGCAAGTAGTTGCAACCATTTAAAAGAAAAATAGCTCACTCATTCCTGCTTCCCATCCCTGTCAAATATCATCTCCTTCATTATGCTTCCCCCCAAAGCTGTTTCAGCACACTGCAGTAGTTTCTCCCTTCTGATGGAGGTAGGTAGCTCCAGCTGGGGGCATACAACTCTAGCACAACCCTTGCATCATCCTGGGTGATGCTAAACTGAGAGCCTTCCCCTCTCTGCTGATGACCCAAATGTCCCCTTACATCTGGTATCTGGCAAGACAGTCTGGTTTCCACCTTCCTGCAATGCTCAGCCATCCCAACCTGCTATCACCAGGGTGATAGATGAGGAGCAGAAATACAGAAGGTTGAGCGGAGAGGTCTTACTGCTGGTTATTACTGCTTTTGCTTCCCCTAGTAGGGCAAGAGTACAGCCTATCCTGATAGCTGAAAGAGATGTATCTATAGCGTTTTGTGTTTGGACTGACTGAACCAAAACAATATAATAAACCCAGGTTTTCTGTAGAAACTCAGTTCCTGAAACACATTTCTGAATCATAAATCTGGGACTAAAGCAGCTTATGTAATGCCACCTATTCACACTGCCCTAACTAACCATAACTAACCATTCCATTATAATGAGTCCATTATCCCCTGCTTTATTGTATTTTCTCTTAAAACAGAGATCAAAGATTTGAATCTAGTGGCATCATGCCGATTTCATTTTTATTACTGGCTCCCTAGGTCTATCATAAATATTCATTTGCCATCCTTAATACAATGCATTGAATTCTGCTCACTGCTATCTCTGGTGCAACTGCAAAGTACAAACAGGGTTGTTGCTCAAACATATTAAATAAAGCAACAGCAAATTTGAGGCAGTCAACAACAAAAAAACCCAAACAAACCAAACCACCCCAGAAAACAAAAGAACCTTTCTCCCCTTCCAAGGAAATTCAAAACCAAAGGAGACATTTTCTCTCGCCCCCTCCATGACTGCAGACATTTGACTGCTGTGGGAATTCAGCTGTGCAGAAGCAGCAGCAGCTGACCTGCTCCCACAGACAGGAGACATTTTTAAAAAGTCTACAGTTGCCACACAGTGGCCTCTGGGATACTGCAGCACTGCTCTGTGTTCACCAGTGAAGATTATAAATCTCACCCGGCAGAGTAACTGCTCAGAAACATGCACATTCTGTATAGCAATTAAAACTTAAAGGCAGCGGGAGGTGTGTGGGGAGAAACACCCTCCAGGCTTAGACTCAGGAAAAAGGTTTAGGCAGCTTTATTCTCCCAAGAAAAATGTCAGCTATCCCAAAATTGAGGATGCCTGCAATTTGCTTCTCTCCCCATAGTCATCATTCACATGATCCTTTGAGCTCCCCTTCTCATCTCAGTGTAGCTCCTCTGAGCATCAGATATGCAGGGCTTGAAAACCCCCATTGCACCTATGTGAATTGCTTCTGCTCTGTGAACAAGCACAGACACAGGCCTCTTGAGATGTCAACTGGATACATTAAATAAACACCAATCACTAAAATTAGGGTGGCCATGGGAATTATGTTTTTTCCTCATGTTAACTCAGAGCATTAATGCATATCAGACACTTTATATTCTAAGCAAGAACATCTACTCTGTTGAAACAATATGGTAGGACAGAGAATGCACATTCAAATATTTGTTGTCTAATATGACTCCACCATAGAGGTAATAGGCTGCTTATTAAAAAGAGATGGAACAGGAATAAATAATCTAAAATAAGTATTTCTATTTATGCATATGAGTATACCCTCACACAAAACTCCACACACCTGGAAATGTGAACAGTATGACAAAAATGCTGACTCATTTTACATATTAATCTACAATGTACCTTCAGTCATTCACTAGCTCCTTCCCAATCCAGTATTTGCTAGAACCTTCTACTAAATTCCTAAAAATCTTGGCTGCTTTACTCATTATTTAAAATATATAAACAAAACCAGACAGAAAGAGAACCTTGTTCCTGATGCCTTTGTGTTGTAGACTTTGATTCAAATAGCTAGTGAGCATGGAATTTAACTTCTAGATGAACTGAAGTCTTTAGTGAAATCCATCCCTCCTGCATTCAAACCAATAACAAAAATAAAATTTAATTGTTGTGGTTTACATAAAGGATCCTGATCAGTTCCATGGATTTTGTACTTGAGTAAAGTGAAATGAATCATATTCAGAGCTCTGAAGGTTTTATTTGTTAAACAGCTTTCTTCCCTTGCACTGTTTTCTATTTGCTTTTGACTAAAAGTAATATCAATAGAGAATGCCAGTTTGCAGGCAGTTAAGATCTCCTTGCTGGTTCGCTGGTCTTAAGATCAGATCCATAGAAAGGAATTGATATGAAAAAATAAGGGAAAACCAAGGAGCATCTTTATGTCACACACACTGCATAAAGGGGAAATTCCAGAGCAGAAATTGGTCATTTGATGTTCAGAGTAAGGAATAAGCTACTCCAGTTTGTTACTGTTTTGGCTGATGCTAAGTCACAAAAATATTTTACAATATCAAATGCTCCTTTACAGGAAGGCAGATGATATATGTGAGAAAGGCAGATGATACAGTTCCAAAACAATATATCAGTCAGCATTTAGGGTTTAATATTTCTGAAACAAGATTGGATAACAACATACCATATTCTTAAAATTTGATAAATATGAGCTGCTGAGAGGCTCTAGTCTTTCAAAAGAAATGTGTTTACAACCATGTGGGTTTTTTTGGCCTTGGCATCCTGCCACTAGATTTGTTTGCGACTTGGAGAACAAACAAACAAACAATAACCAAGGTTTTGAAACAAAGATACCAAGTACCAGTGAGCAGTGAACACTATTGCTCACTCAAATATCACCTGAGCTAAACGTACCTTTAAATCTCTAGAGATTATGTATTTGAGTCACAGTGACAGTTAACTATACATATAAAAGAGTGGGCAAAATCATGAATGTACACAGTCCTGCAAATGACTTAGGCATGTGCTTCCCTCCCACCAAAGCACAGTAATGTGCTCCTGCCTTTCATTAGATCAGAACATTACACTTTATAAGAGGTCAGAAGTGCTGTCTCCAATCTGTCCTTGATACACAACTTTCAGTTTAAAGTTCTCATCCAGGACAACAAGGGCAATGCACTTTGCCTGAAACTATTCCTGACACAGACCTCACAAGCACCCTTATAAGCACCTCACAACATGGCCAAGTAAAGTGGCTTTGAACAGGCCCTGAACACAAGCAGATGACTGTCCAAAGCTGGAACAAATCTCTGGGGCCTGTTACTCACAGAAAATAATTTCCCCTTAAAAAGAAGCCACGTTTTATATGCCAGGTTTTGCACTAGGAACAAAACAGACCACTCTATAATCTACGTGATTGGAAGCCCAGCAGAATACATGGAGGATATCCCCCATTGCATACAGCAGTATTGCTTAGTCCAGAACAATGCACACTAAGGAGGGTAAGATGAGAGATGCTACTTCTGAATAGTCTAGTTGATAACCACTAGTGTACCTGGTGTCAAAGCATCTGAAACATGCAGCATACCACAGAGGTGCTAAGCACTATGGCTAACAACAGCTAGCTAGTGCAACAACAATACTGCATGCCTTGTGGTATCTCTTTGCTTAATTTTTTCAGCTTGAAGCCTAGAGGGGGTAAAAGTGAAACTGCACTGTTTTTTTTTTTTTTTCTCTGCAGGTTTTATTTCTTTGGCTTGTAAAATGTCAGCATATGGGTCTAATGAGAAAATGCCACACTTCAAGGTCTGACCACACTTAGTGTTTAGTCTTGCATGTCTGAAAGCTCTGATGCTCCTGCTGCTGCAGTTACTGGCTCAGAGGATTCACAGCAACAGCAAAGCTTGAATCCTCCACTGCAATGAACCAGTACAGGCTTCAGTTCTGCAACAGAGCACCACCTTCGTGTAAAACATCACACAGATGAAGAGGTTTGTCCCAGTTGTGTTTGAACTTTCTACCATACTCCATCATTTAACTGGCATGACAAAGCCACAACAGCAGCTTCCTGACCATACCAGAAGTACATACTAGTCACAGCAACGAGCCTGGCAGTGTTAGAGGCAACCATTCTCCCTCCCTGCACCTCCAGCCTCACCAGCTATGGCTGCTTTCCTAAGGACAGAGTTTTTTTAATGCAGGATACTGCAAAAATGTCCCTTCTCAGCTGAAATGAATTAGTGATTTTTGAAAAAAAGATCAACATAAATGGCATCAAGCTTGAACGTTCTCCTATAGTATTTCTAACCCCTTGTTACCTTACAACCACACAGGGCTTAGTGAGGAGAATGGCATATTGACAATGGGGAAAAAACAGGCTAGTGCATAAGTATTTTTATAAATGAGCACAAATAAAGCAGACAGCAGAAATAGCAAAAAAATTAATGTAGTTCCTCAGAATGCCTGCAGCACCACTTATCCAAAGTGTGAATAGCAACACAAATAAAGGAATTTTGGATCCTATTCTTCTTCCCATTTAAAATAAGCATCATTTTATGATATAATACATTTGGCAAGCCCTATATATTTGGAATTACTCTTTTTTCTCTTTTATTTTTACCTACATATGTTGTTTATCTGAATCCTGCTTAATTCACAGATGCAAATCAGTAAAATCATCTTGGAAAGATGAAGCGATAGAATACAGTTTAAACTGAGAATTGCTTTGATTCAAAGAACAGCGATGCTGGGACACTGTCAGTGCTCCCAGCAGCTTCTTCTGAGACACACTGAGACCATCTTTTCCAGCAGAAAAAGACTTGCATCTCCCCCTGGTTTCAGCTTGACTCGTAGATCAATACGTTCATGAGCTGGGACTACAGCTTCTGACAAACTTGCTGGAGTTTTGTCAACAGCTCAACATGAAAACACTCAGGTCTTCTGGCACAAAATGACCAAGAACCAATAGTGGCCATATCAGGGAATGGAATAAAATATATTTGTATATAACAAAGCTGTACTATTTTTTTTCACATGTATATTTGGTGCTGTTGCTGAAAACAAGGAGAGCTTACATTTCATATCTGAAGTGGAATGAAGATAACATTTAACATCACAAAACAAAAGGCTACAAAGCTATTTCTGTGACTTTAAATCATGAAGCTAGTGCAAACATATATGAGCAAAACAACATTTTTCATGAGTTTTTCCAAGAAAGGCAAAAGCCACAACTACTTATTTCTGACAGTTAAACCACATAAACAGTTTTTGTTCTACTGACATTTAATAACACAGTTTTCAATTATTTATGCTGTAGTTCAACACCTAAAGCAGAGAAAAAAAGTATGAAGTCTGTGTTCTGCAGCACAAGTAACCCTTACTGAAAGGTTCAATCTATTTATAATAGTGTTTCCCTTAGGATCTACCAGCTGGCAGGGTATGTAGGCTTGGATGCTGCCATATTCTGTAATGTACTATCATCCATTAGCACTCTGAGCAGCCAATAATGTTACACTACACTTCTCATATATACACGTTATCAGAGATTTTTCCCCCAGAGATGCTGACCTCACTTAAGGACAATTGGGGAATCAGAAGGTTGACCATGTCTAAGGCATTTACATGACAGCAGCTGAAGCGGGTTAAGAAGTTGCTATGTGAGTACACTTTGGTCAGGACTTTAACGACTTCATCCGATTCACTGAGGAAAGGGGGTTCAGTTTAAGCTTCTGAACCATACCTGAAGCAGCTGAGAGGACTCACCCTTTTCAGACCATCAGCTCTGTTGTAGGGACATTCAGCGTGGCAGCAAGATAATGCAATGGTTTTAAACTGCTCCAGTCATTTGCAAAGTGAACAAGCATCTGTGGTCTACATGTCTCAGATGCTTCTGGAAGTATTACTAAGATTCCACTGATACATGTAAGTATGACTAGGAGCAGCATTTACACAGAAATTAAACTGAAATCAAGCACTGTGGTGAGGGATAAAAAGGATTTGCCTAAACAAGTAAAAAATTCTAGGCCAAGATCCTTCTGGTTTTGTAAAATACTATATAACAGTGACTGCACAGAGGCAGTGTTGGTTCCTCCACTCACTGATTTACCCACAGGTTATAACATTGTTCTGGAAGAGCCTTTTGCAAGAGACTGGCTGTAGAACTAGTTTCATTCAGTTAGTTATCTAATCAATACAAATAAAACTAGGACTTCACACAGAAGAAGAGATCCTGGGAGATCACAGAAATCATCCACAATTACTTATGAGAGCCAATCAATGACCAAGAGGCTTTATGTGTCATTTATATACCTTAAATCAAGCTTCTGAAATTAAACTTTGATTGCTAACACCATTAGAGATTGCAACACTATGCAAAACAACATACAAGCAAGCACTGCCTCAAAGGCTGACTGCAAGGACAGCGGAGGATGGAACTAGAACACAAGCAGCCACGGAACATCCACCCAGCAAAGAGAGGCACAACAATAGAGCTGAGACAGTGGATACAGGAACAGACATAAAAACAGTGAAATAAGCACCTACAGCTATCTTTTCCTCCTGTTCCTTCAGTGAAACAGGCTACCTTTCAGCAGTCAAATGAAAGACAAGTAGAAGGCATGGTTCTGAGACACGGATCTCAAATGTGGGAGGTAAAGGAAAGAGAGAGAGGAACAAAAATACTATTTCATGATTTCTTCCTTGTTTCTCACTGTGGGAAGATCTGCAGAAACTGGAGGCTTATGATTTGTGTCAAATTTATCACATTATGATGAGTGACCAGCAAACGCAGGCTTCCTGTCAAAATGTAATGTGTTCCTCTGTGGCTTTGTTCTGGTATTACCATTATGTATTTACTACTTCATTTTTTTTAGTATCTGCATAACTCAGTCGAATAACTTTGCAGGTAGTGAGATCACAGTTCAAAAAAAACTTGGAAACACGCACAAGAGGCTATTCATTGTGCTATTTTTACTATTCTGAAGTCTATACCATGAACAATGACTCATAAGAGTAGCATGCTGGAGAAGCACTTGCAAACCATACAAGCTTGTTTACTCATTGATTCATTAAGTTCCTCAGTGCAAAATCTATGGACTTGAGGGAAAGCACAAGGAAGAAATTCTGTTTCAGCTGTATTCTCTCCTAAGAATCAGAGGATGGACGAAGAGCCCTTACATGCCAGTGGAGCACACTCCCTCTGGTGGCTTTGCTCCATCTCGCTTTCTCAGCATCCTCAACAGGGTACAAAGAGCAATTAAAACAGGCAAATTTCTTGTTTGCTTGGTTTAAGTCATACATTAAAGAGCTGCCTTGTTTTTTCTAACCTGCAGTCCTGAGATGACATAAAATTTCTGGTGGTGAATTCTATGTAATTCTTTTGGAGAGGTTTGGCAAATTTCATCATAGCATGCAGTTACAAAAGCAGATTAGTTTTTCCATGTGATGCAGTGGCATTATGGACCCAGAAAGCTATTTGAATAAATATGAATAATAAATAAGAATAATAATATCTGCTTCACCTGTGAAATTCATGTTATGACAGTAAAAGAAAGAAGCTCGTCTGCCACATTTTTCTTCAAGCAGGAGGCAAAGATGAGGTTGGTTTTCACTGCTTGCACTGGGTGTTTTGCTTACAGCAGAGCCGATGTGGGCACTGAGAGATTAGATAATAGCTCTATGATTCATACTTAAGAGTGAATAATACTGAAAGAATTTGGGGAATACTCAGAAATATGGATAAGAGGAAACCAAAGAGAAGGCACAGAGATCAGGCTTAAAAAGAAGGGACAGCTAACATGTCATTCTCAATTTAGCTACTGATACCCAAAGGCACAGGCAAAAGGAAAGAGGTATTTGAAAAACTTGGTCTTGCAAGAGAAAACTGGGCAATAAGGAGAGGACTGCAAGAAATAATTGGACATTTAGAGAGTACAGACTATGTCACTTCTCCCCAAAATTGGCAGCTCTGCTTAAACATGACATATTCCCCATCACACATTTACAAGCATTAAAAAGCATACAGAGTACAAAAGTCTGGCACCACAGGCAGCAGGGAAAAACCATACACTTGCAATTAAAAATTCGTGTATTTCCAATTGATTTCATGATAGGTAAAGTCAGATGTGACATAAGACTAGTCTCCAGAAATACAGGATATCCCATATATGAAAGTTATATATAGTAATAC
Organism: Psilopsiagon aymara; assembly: GCA_024733675.1. Taxonomy (NCBI): domain Eukaryota; kingdom Metazoa; phylum Chordata; class Aves; order Psittaciformes; family Psittacidae; genus Psilopsiagon; species Psilopsiagon aymara. The sequence goes on along the minus strand of JANRGW010049883.1, from coordinate 1,119 downwards.
GCACTACTGATAATTATTTTCATCTTCCTTTCCTTAACTCTTGTCAAGTCCCTGATACAACTATGTAAGGCAGTTTCTTCTGTTCCAATCTTACTTTCCACCTCAGCACGTTGTGCCTAAAACACCATGCTATCTTTAAAACCTGTACAAAATTGAAATCATGTCAGATGTTGTTACTGTCCTAGACCCAAAATTTTAATACCATGCTATTAGTTCTATATTTAATATTAAAATGGTAGCAGTACCTCTTCTGCAAAGTTAGTTTTCTTGTCAAGCATTTCTCGTAATGTCTGAAGAATTTTAATGCAGAGCTTTTCTTCTTTCTCCATTAGCTTCTTTGTGTGATTAATCAACCTTAAAGTAAAATATTAAACCTTAAAGAGCATTGCACATTGTTGCTAAGCTGTACTACAATTTCTTTATGCAAAATACCTGTCACTATATTTTTTCATCAAAGAAAAGAAATAAAAGAAGACAAAAGAAATCATAATTAAAAAGGAAATGGGACTTTGAAGGTGGTGTGAGTTTTTCTGTGTCAATGTGACTATGCTACTGCCTATAAAGAAAGTAGAATCCTACATCTATTTTTTTATGTGTGCTTCCAAATTAAAGTCTAAAAGTGCTAGTTTATCCTTTCTTTAAGGGTAACTAATTTTAAACTTTAAAAGTAACCAATACTCACCATGCATCTTGCAAACTTTAAAGCTACAGCCTTTACACCTTCCAATTCTATCATCATTATAATATATTTATTATATAATTGGCAAAGCATCTAGCCAAAAGGATCCCCCAAAACCTTACATGGAAGAATTCAGAAATGCAGACACTCAAACGAAGCAACAAATTGTTTACATTTGCACAACAACTTTAGAAGACTGTTTCAAGCCAGAAAACAAGGTACATTTCTCACTCCAACTACATCTGTGATGGAAGTTTGGGTTTTAGTCAGCTTAAGTCAACACAGGTCAAAGGTGATCCTGCCCTTCTACTCTGCTCTTATGAGACCTCACTTGGAGTACTGTGTGCAGTTCTGGTGTCCTCATAACATAAGAAGGACATGGAACTGTTGGAACAAGTCCAGAGGAGGGCCACGAGGATGATCATGGGACTGGAGCACCT
>JANRGW010049880.1:0-19578 GCA_024733675.1 Psilopsiagon aymara | reverse complement strand
GGGGTTGCGTCCTCACCGCCGCTGTTGCGGACGGGGGGCGGCAGTGCGGCCCCAGCGGGGAGAGGTAAGGCCGGGGCCAAGCCCCCTCCATCACGGTGTACGGAGGAGGACGGGGCTGGGGTCGGCTGCCGCAGCCCCGCATCCCCCGGTCTGATGCTGGGTGAGCGCATTTGGGTCCCTGGGGTGGCAGGACCCGTCTGGGGTTCCCCATCTCCGCGCTGCTGAGATTGCAAGGCCTCAGGTGTCCAGCCTGCTTTCCCTGCATCATCGTTGGGCTTTGCCTACCATTTTAAGGAAAGCCCCCGTTACAGAGTACATCTAAAGCCTTGGGTCACCCAGCATGTTAGGGACCAAAAGCAATCAATGCCTTTGCTCAGAACGCTATAAGCCTCCTTCTGAGTCAGCACTGCATCCGAAAGATCTTCCTTTTGGCATTTTTGGTATCTGGCATTTCTTCAGGGACAAGCTTCCAGTCCTTCTGCTCATGCTTCTTTTTAAAGCTCCAATACAGCTCTTCAGCTACTGTGAAATCCAAGCAGGATTACAGTTTTCAGAGGAACATTGCCTCATGGTGGGGCCTACATTCATTTTTCTGCAGCCCTCATCTTCTGTTCTGGCTGTTTGTTTGTTGAAAGACATTGGTAGGTACGCAAAGACTGTTGAGGGTCTTTTCAGGCCTAGATACAAGTCTAGATATGTTTCTTTAGTGGCTCTGGCAATGCCCCTTTCCTGAGCATCATCCTATGCTGCTGAGCATTCCTGATTCCTTAGAAACCATTGCCCATATGTCTGTGCTAGCATGGGCCTGAACTTGCTCCCCCGTGGGCATATGTTGGCTCTGCAAGGAAGCTTGGACACCAGATTTATACCATAGCTCTGCTACTATAAGCTGAATGGATGCCATGGGCTGAAGGCACCAGGGTGTGCAAACTACAAAAGCAGCCTTAGGAACTATCTTTGTTTTTATAGACAGGACCAAACCTGAAAAAAACCTATTAATAGCATGTGTGGGAGCAGACTCTTCTCCTTCCCCTGCATAGTGTTTCTTCTATCTCACCTTTGACTGGATCATTTTATAGCCACCATTCCTCTTTTAACTATTTATTACTAGTCAGAAAAATTCAGTGAGTGAGCACTGTTAGTGCAGATCCAAAAGATTCAATAGCTGATACTGCTCTGAGGCCGTGGGTGAAACAAGGTCAGCTCAAGAAAACTGTGTCAGTAAAACCTGCTGTGGACTCTTTTTTTTGCACTGTCTAATCTGCCCCCATTATCGGCCATGCTCAGAGTGATGAGAATTCCTTGAATGCTGTGATGTTAATTTTCTACTCTGTGTTGTCTTAGACTGTACAATAATAGAATGAGCTGCTTTATGTTTGTTGTGCAGCTCTCTGCAGGCTGGGAAGAATGGCAGTGAGGGGCAGGCCCCATGCAGCTGCAGATGCAGGAGTGTGTGCATCAGTGTTGATGTGGGGAGAGGTAACATGATGGTGGGGTGCGGTGAACTGAACAAAAGAATGCACACAAATCTGAAGTGGCTGCCAAGTGAGATTCAGCAGAGCCATTCACCTGAGGTTACTGTGCTGATGAGTGCAGTGTTCAGAGAGGACAAAGCCAAACATCACATAGAAACACGTTCATCACATAGAAATATGTTCATTAGAAAATGTTTTGTGAAATTCTAGATTTTTTTCAGGCCCAGTTTTAAGGTTTTTATCCTTAAAACCAGGCCTGAAAGAGTATATCCTTGTAATTATCCTTGCAACAATCCTCACTCCAAAGTGACCAACACATGAAAAGAAAGAGCTTTCCGTGGCTAACTCCTCCCTGGTCTTCACTGAGAAGCATCATTTGCTCTTTCTGGATGAGGTTACTGACTGCCTTTTCCTAGCTGGAAGACCAGCCTGGCTGTTCCGGTGCCTGGCTGTCACAGCAGCAAGCAGGGGACATTTAGCTCTGGTCAAATGTGCAACATGGGGAGAGCCGTGCACCCATCACCCAAGCTGTCTGAAATACAGCCAAGCAAAGAGGGTTGAGGTGGTGAAGGGGAAATGGTTTAAACATTCAGCACATTGCAGATATTTCCAAGGAGACTGTGAAGGGGTATTCAAAGGAGGGTTATTCACTTCACAGCAGGGGACTGATATTCACACCTCTACTTTGTGGGGAACTTACCTAGCTGAGCCGCATTGATGGGCACTGGTTGAAACTTGCCATAGGAAGGGCTATGGTGGGAGAAAACTGTGTTACAGTGTATTAATGTCGTGCACTTACCATCCTACAACATGATGGTAACTGCATGATATCTTACTGTCCTTTTGGGATTGGTGAAATCCCCTGTAACTAATTGTGGGGAAACACGCTACCCTCATTTTGTGCAGATTCAGAGAACTTAAAGGCACCACAATGGATGTTTAGACTTAACAATCTATAAAAATCTAATTTACTACATGTGCCCATATATTACATTACCCAATTTGCAGAGATTCTGGATACTTCCTACCCCTCATAAACCCAGCACATAATCTAACCCCAGAACATAGACATAGTTCTGCAAAACAGATGTTTCAGAAAGCCAGAAGAAGCCTGTCTGCTCCTTGGTGGGAGGATTTGGAGGAGAGCAAGCTGGATGATTATAAAATGCATGAGGATGGATTTTGCACTTTTGCTGTTGTAGTGAAAGCTGCAGTTGGGACTTAGCAATTTTATTGTTTGCAAATATAGGTACTGTGTACATAGAAATACTGCAGAAGGAAACTGAACATGAAACATCACAGTATTGTTTTGTGCAACACACTAACTAATAAATATTACACTTATTTCATCCAAATATAAATATAATCTCAGAAACATTACCCAGCGGCACAATATTGCTGATACTTAACAGCAAACTCCTCAAGTTTGACAGACCCCTGATTCCTCCAAGGATGGAGGGGCCAGCAAGCCAGAAGCTTAACTTCGTGAGCCTACAGATACCTCGGCACAAGGTGCCTGTGCACAGGGAGGAATCATTTCAGAGTGGTTGTATGGATTGTCTAAGTGCGATTGAGAGGGGGAGAAAATAGGGTTATGGTCAGCAGTCCTCAAATTTAGCTGTAGGTGGGCATTTTAACATGGGTAAGGCTACTGAAAACTTCACTGGATAAATGCTGTATCACCAGGATGGGACAAAAGGATGACAGGGACAAAGAGAAACTTAGCTTAAACCCACTGTAGACAAAAATTCCAAGCCTGCTTCTAGATGCATATATTCCACATACTGGTTCAGACTACCAAGAGGCAGCAATCCTGATCTGAAGGTAGAACTCTGATCCTGCATTTGGGATTGACAGCTTCTGGTCTGAATGTTACTGTTCTCCTTGCCTGGGAGAGTTCTTCATGGCATTTGTAGGAGTAAACCAAAGACAATAATGTGGAACCAAAGCAAAGTGGGAAGATGTATATGGCAGGGACTAATGCCTTGTCCATATCCATATACCTCAAAAGAGATTCTGGCTTCTTAAAGCTACCTTAAAACCATGGGTCTGAAAAATACCAAAAATGAAGCCTCCTATGAAGAAATATTTTGACACAGAATATGTGAGGTCATGGGATTACATTATTTCCTTGTTCCATTTTTGCTGGCAAACACTTGAACCTGACTTCTATAATGACAGGAGAGTTTGCACCTCGGAGTTTTTGTAAACTGCTGTCACGTAAGGTTTACTCACATTCTTAGCTGGACAAACAGAGAAGCATCAAAAATACATACTGCATCTATGAACATCTGTGAGACCTCTTGACTTCTCTGGTTACTGTTAATGCTTAGCAGAGAGTCCTGATCTTATTTACAGTTCTAGACACCATCACCCACACTTTTGTTTTTTGGGGTCAGTTATGTCAAATCACTGCCCCTGTCGTGTGGTGAAAATACAAATTTTAACTGAAATACCAGGGGATGGATATTATGTGTCCCTTCTTCTGCTGTCACCAGATAATGTGGAGCTCCTCATGGAGTAAGTGCTCAGGCAGTCGATTCACGTGGCTTTTTCTTTGATCAGTCTCTGTTCACAGAAGAGATGGAAGAGTCTTTCCTTGTGATGATTCAGTTACTCTTTGAAGTATAAGAAAACTCTTCTCATTATCACTGGTACACTGAGCACATACTCTGCATGTCTTCTCCTCATGGCTACCCTTCTGATCCTGCCGGCTCCTTCCTTCCCAACACACCAGTTCAGGAGTAGGTTCCTAGACCTTTCACAGATAATCAGATCCTGGGATTCTGTCTTGTCATGGACTGGAAACACATAGCACTCTGCACTGCTCAGTCCTCCACACTCTGTTCGAACAAACTACATGGAGATTGTGTATTTGTCTCCTGATGCAGAAAGACTGAAGAAAGTCCAATTTTCCATTCTCTATACAATGCAGTTTGAGAGAATTTCCAGACTCTTCAACATGTTGATTTTCTCCTTGATCCTTACACACTCACATGCACACACAGACACCTTGTCAGTTTAACAGGTACCAGAATCCTGCTCCTATTATGCCACAGTTTCAGAGAAAATAATGTAAAAGAAGAACAAAACCACCTTGAAATATCAGCATCAGAAATGCAAACACTAAATGCAGCCTGTGCCCATGTGTCCCAGGCTCATTCCTGTTCAGAGCTTTCAGGTCCAGCCCACTCTGAATTAGAGAGCCATGGAAATGTCTAAATGCTCCTCCTCAGTTAAAGACAGGGTTTTTCTCCCCAGGGAAGACCTTCATTTGGGAGTTCACAGAACTGGAATAGCAATGTCAGTTAGTTTTGAGGCTTTATCTTCAAGAGAAAAACACTTGCTGGATTGTGTGGTTCAGGACTCTGTCCAATTGCTGCTTCTGCTTGTAAGATGCAAACCACATTCTTGGCCAAACCAAAGCCTGTGACTGTATAGGTTCTGGAAGACCTGGGGATATCTTGCCTATCTGGAAGTACCAGCCTCTGCCCTCTCCTTCTCCGCAGGCATATGGCAAGTATCTATGGTGAGAGGATTCCTGTTAATGCTCTGTGGGGAAAATCCAGCCATCTGCCCTCACAGGACTCTTTTAGCTTCAATTAGCAGCCAGTGCCATGATTACAGATCAAACTCGGAGATTTCACTCAGCTGATACAGCAGAATAGAAAAGGACGGCCGGTCATCTTTCCTCTGAGCAGGGGAGAGAAGAGAGAGGAAATTAATGTCAGCTGAGAGGAATGGCAAGATTAGGAGGGGAAACTGGAAACTGAGTATTAACAGAAGTACAAGCTATTGTTATAGAGAAAATGCCAGCAGAAGAATGAGCTTCCTTCTCTGCAGTGCTTCATTGCTGCCAGCAGTGGGTTTGCCCAGTGGACGCCAAGTACCTTGTAATGGCTGGCTGTAATTTTTACCATCACTATTAAAACTCAGCCCCACAGATCTGCAGCTTTCTTAGGGGGCAAACTGTTGAATTAACTTATGTGCCTTACATAGACTTCTCAGTGAAGTGAACACACTCTACAGAAACAGCAGCTTAAATAAAAGGCAGAGAGCCTAGAGTGTGCTTGCCAGTGCAGATGAAAGCTACAGAGTGCTTCACCTCCAGGATTTTATCTTGTGTTAGTGCATGAAGTGTATACTTCTCTCCTTCTAAAAGCCATGGGGAAGACAGCTTTTGTCTTTGGGCACCGGAGCTCTCCCATTACAGTACTAACCATCCTCCAGCAGTGGCTCATGACCTCATAGATCGCTTTGGAGGCCAGCCTGGGTTTGTAGAGCCGAAATCCTGCGTTGATTTCTTCCACCACTTCTCCATTGGTGCGATTCTCATAGGGGATTTTACCTTCACTGAAGACCTCCCACATCAGCACTCCTAAAGCAGACAAATGAGAAAAATCACAAAGCAGCAAATAAAATCCTTCCACTCTCTGTTCTCTGCAGCTCAGCCCTGTTGTCCTTTACTTGGAAAAGCAAGTTTGACTTCTCTGCATCCTACTTCATGATAATCTGGCATGACAGGGTCTTTCCCCATGAATTAGATGAAGTCTGTTACGTGTCAGAAAGAAAAGCGAGGTTGTATGTCTTCTCCCAAACTGTTAAAAGGAGGGAATGGTTATGTGTGTACTCCATCCAGATGTGTAATCTGGGAAAAAGAACACGCTTTTTGTCATTGATTCAGTTTATCTATTTTTGCTTCCAGTTAATCACATATGAGAGATATGTCACTGATGTTCCGGACAGCAGTGTGTCCTGCACCAGAATCTGCTTGTATTTTGGTGAGACTCAGGAGCAAGAAAGCAGTATGAATGGCTCCATTAGTCCATTACTCCATTAGCTGACTCCATTAGTCAGCTCAGCCTCAGCAGTGGGAACTCCTCGCCTACAAAAAGTCTCACATGGTGTGATTGCCTGGAATGAATTCACAGGGAATAACACAGGAATTTCAAAGGATTGTGGCATTCCTAAACAGTCAGATGTTTTTCTATGATTATTGTTAGGAGCAGTACAGAAACTCATGTTTCTCTTGTGTGTGATAGGCAAAGACAAAAAGACTGTGGAATACCTTGCAGTTGGCCACCAGATCAGAGAGGCCCTGTAAATGGAGTGACTACAAGGCATCCCTGTTACTATTAGGTTTCGTTTCTTTGCTCATCTAATAGGACTGACTTGGTAAACTGTGTTCACATTGTATTAGAAAAGGGAGACAGACAGATAGACTTATCTGAAATAAAGTTGTCAGTCAACTTTGCTAAATAATGCCTGCTTTTTTAGTTTTGAATTCTTCAAATAGAAGATGCAAACAGATTACAGCTCCTTGCCAATGATATTGGCTCTACTGAAGAATAAGCAAAGCAGTTGTACTCTCCCTGTGTGCAGGTTCCTGAACTGGGATTTCTCACATGTCTTTTGTTCTCCTGGGCACAGCGGGATTTCAGCCTGGCAGAAGAGATGAACGGGCTGCAGAGTAGTGGAGCAGAAAGCTTCTCAGAGTCATGAGACCATGACATGTCAGAGGAATCCTCTTATGCAAACCCCACTGCATAACAAGTCTGACAGATGTACAACACTGCTGGCTACACCTTTCACAAAGGACTGACCAACACAAACAAAGCCCGCCAGTATTTCATTCAGCCCTGAAACTGGAGTGAGCCAACTTCACCTTTCTTGGCTTGACTGTATATCAAACTGAGCACCCTTTTTGGAAGCATATGGATCTCAGTGTATGGGTCAGCTTCTGATTCGTGAAGCAAAAGAACACTTTTATCACAGTAGCATCTCTCCCCATGTCACTGCCCCTTTGCTTTGAGGTGTCAGGGATAGTTCCATTGGCAAATGTTACCCCTTGTTATTACATGGTGAGTGCTGACAGCCTCCTCCATATGCCATGGGACATGGAAAGAGGAATGGTGCACTCTGAATCAACTTAGGCTGGGTCAGTGAAGGTGGTTGCGTGGGCCTGAGCATCCAGCTCCCACTGTGCTGCTCATAACCTACTACTGAAATGCACAACTTCAACCACAGCAGAAGGCAGCAGGGTGAGAGGGAAGCACAGAATTCACAAGCACAGACTAGCAAAGGTTATAATCCTGCATTATTTACTGCTCGGCCCGGGGCTGAGTGGCACCCCATTGACTGTGTGCTGTGCACAGCACACTGCACCAATTCATTCTGCAGCACCACAATTTGCATATTAGCTGGAGAGGGGCCAAACACATCAGTGTGCCAGATCAACAGGCCAGGGGCTAGCCTTTGTTATCTCCAGTGCCAATGGCTTTGGGGAAGAATAATATACAACAGTTTTCTTATCTCTGAAGGTCCAGAAGGGAGACCAATGAACAGATGCAAATCATAAAACAATGCATTAGGGAGCAGGAAATGAGGTGAGAAAATGTGAGGGGTGAAATAATATTGTCAGATTGGTGTAAAGCAAATGGAGTCAGCAGAGCAAACTTGGAAAGGCAGAGGGTTTGAATGAAGTGTGAGTGCCCAAGGACTGACATGCAGAGAGATGGAGCTCCTAAATATCTTTCCTCTCCTTATATAATCTTGTCAGTGACTCTCCAACCTTTTCTGGGACACTTCTGCTATTATCACCATGAAATGGAGCTCATTATTTGGTATTACATAGCACTGCACAGGTATAACACATCAACTTGGCAGTATTTCAGTGTTCCAAATTGCATATATAGTTTATGATTCTTTCCTTCACTTAAATGATTTAGGTGTGCTTTCCTAAGCCAATATTTAGGCAAAACACCCTGGGAGCCCAGAGAATGTTGTGTTTAGGAGAATTTACTTGAGGACTGAGCCCCATGGTTTTCTAAGCTGTTGTTTGTTAATTTTTCTCTATTCTGACAAGAAGTTCTTACCAAATGACCAAACATCAGATTTGGTGCTGTAGTTGCTGTAGGAGAAAACTTCTGGAGCAGACCACTTGACTGGGAACTTGGTCCCTGTGGAGCTGGTATATTGATCATCAAGGACAATCCTGGAAAAGGAAAAGGCGGCAGCACACTGAGTAACCCTCCTTATCCCATAACATCCCTGCAGAGAGCATGTGCAGCCATGGTGGCATTACCTTGACATCCCAAAATCAGATACTTTGACCACATGGGATTCTCCCACCAGGCAGTTCCTAGCAGCCTGCAAGAAAAGAAGGTGCAAAGGCAGAAGGTCAGAGCTGTAAGACTCACAACCACTCAGATGCTTTCATCCCGGTAGGACAGATAGTGCTTAAAGAAAGGAGAATCAAAGTTTCATCTTCTTTTATGAAAAGAAGGTGAAAACTTGAGGTTCTTATGCTTTGTGTATATTTTATGGCCAGCATGTTCCTGTTGCCACAAAAGCATCAGTCTCACTTGCAGGACTTCATTGCCCAGAAAGGGCAGAGAAAGATCCTAAAGTATCCACAACTACTCACAGTCCTTGCTCCCCTAACAAAACAGCAGCAGTGGCTGATGTGGCTTAATTGAACACCATGTAATTAAAAGCATTTTATCAGCAATGCATGTTTAGAACAAGCCTTTCTGGCATTTGCACTCATTTTTTCTCTCCCAAACACAGTTAAGGGAAATGAATTAATCAGCACTCCAGGGGATGGGTTTTTTTCCTACAGTATTGATGCTTCTTCAGTAATAAGGGGAGATGCTGCATCTCCTATCAACAGATAGGCAGGAAGAGTGTGAAAACTGAAATTGAGGAAGGGAGAAAACACATGGAAACATTCAGCTGAAGCAGAGGAAAAATCTATGCGGGACCAACATACGAGGTCTCTGTGGATGACAGAGTTTTGTTCCAGATAAGCCATTCCTTCACACACATCCTGGCACATCCCCAGGAGGGTTTCCTTTGAAAAACTGCCCCGCTGGCTCCTGAGGTAGTCGGACAAGCAGCCGTTCTCCATGAACTCAAACACCAGGCATATGGGGGTGTTGTCAAAGCACACTCCATAAAGTTGGACTAGCTTGGGGTGAGACAGTTTCCTGTGGGATAGGGAGGGAAGGTGGAAAAGAAGCTGAAACAGACTCAGTGCCTTCTATGCTTACAGTAAATGTGTTATATTTGGCTGCCTATGTCACCCTGCTGCTACCCTCTCTCTGCAAAGGCCAACTACTAAGCAGAAAGAAGAAAATGTGTAGACAAAGTCTAATGTCAGATAGCACTAAGTATCATCCCCTTTTAATGGTAATGGTCAACAACAGACTTTTCTGCATGGAAAATCATCCAATCAAACAAAATCAAAATCAATTTCCATCTGTTTTCGAAGGGAAAGAACAAAGTCAATAAACCCAAAGAGAAACACTTTCAGTTGTGCAAAGCAAAAAATAAAATTTGCAGCTAAGGTTTTCAGTAAAATTTCCCTCAAATTTTAAGCGATTTCTCCATCTAATTATTTTTGATGAAAACCACTTTGCCCTCCAAAATACATCAGCAATTTTTCTTGCCTTCCAGAATAGCAGAAATCTGGAAGGCCAATTTGGATATTTGTAGATTTAGGACAGTAATTCATCTACACTCTGAATTGCCTTTCTTTGTAATCAGCAGAGCTCACTGGTCTCTCTCTACTATTTATATGTATACTATTTATTATGTACACTACATAATCCAAGTTTAATTTCCTCATTCATATTCCTGAACGTTATCACAACACTTTGGTTCAGTCTTATGAATCCTTCAGGGTCTGATTTTCATGGTGAATCTACTACTTACATCAAGACCTTAGCTTCCTCAATGAAATCCTCTTCAGACATTGCTCCTTCACGAATGGTCTTGATGGCCACTTTCATCCTCTCCATCAAGTACCCAAGGTAGACCACGCCAAACTGACCACTGCCAATTTCCTGTACACGGGTGAGCTCAGAGGGGTTAATGATGAATTTTCCTGTTGATTGTAAGGGACAAAGAGTAAGGATCCAGCAGTAAAATGTTAAACAAAAATCTTTCATGGGTTAAGCATTGAGACAGGACTTGAAGTGAGACTTTCTGGCTCTCCCTCAAATTGTCTGTCTGACCTTTGGTAACTCATTTGACTAGTCTGTGCTGCAGGTCATGTTTAAGTATAGGAACAGAAACATCCCTTTTTTTCCCCCTATTTGTCTTGTCAATCCAGTTCTCCAAGGAGAATTGTTTCTACCACGCATATGTGCACTACTGAGCATAACATGGTTTTGAATTTCTTTTATGCTTCAAAGTTGCAATGAAGATGATACCAGCAAACTTCTTGTAGACAGAAATGTGCAAATGGAGGCATCTTTCAGGAGGGACTCAGATTTCATCAAGTTATGCTATGCTCCTACTTCCATCAGTTTTGTTCAAGCATTCATTTCAGTATTAAATGTTGATTTCACTGAGACCCTGGGGTTCTCATCACCTCCCTCAAGACACTGCACGATCAGTTCATTCAGTTATCAGTGGTAATAACAAAGATGGTAATCTAGTGAATAGTGCAGTGTAAAAATCTGAGGAAAGCTATTTATTGTGGTGACAGTCACATGAATATTTATCAATATCCAAGGGGATATTCAGGACTACCCAGCTAACCAGGGAGGAGTGGGATTCCCATATAATCATGAGAATACCATACCATAGCTCAGCCCTGCAGTGATTGGGGCCTTTTTCCTCCAAGAAGAGACTGCATACCGCAAGCGAGTGACAAGACCTGCATAACAGAGGAAAAGGTGGGTTCCAGTTACTGTCACAGTCATGGTAAGTGTGGCTGTCACTGCTCCAGAAGGCAGCCTGGATAGTGGAAGCAGATTTATTGTACTGAGTTCTCAGCTCCACTTGAGGGCAGCTAAACCTCTATTCAGACTATGATTTCCTGCCTGCTAAAAGGAAGCCAATTCTGAGCAGTTTCAGCTAATTTCCCATTTTCACTCCATCAGCAAATGTGAGCTGTGAGTTTCTATTGATTCTGATGAAATTCAAAATTATACCTTTTATTTGTAGGGTATTTTTGAAGCCCAGGATTTCCCTTGGTACTGCTAGGCTGTAGGGATGGGAGTCTTTGGTAGCTCTCATTTCTTGGCTTATGGATCATGGCCATGCCCCTAATTTTGTGTCAGATCAAGGCCCAGGGATATATCACCTCCTCGGCAAGAAGGGCCTGCAGTGTAACTCAAACAGGTAGCTTGCTCTGACAGTGGTGACACATCCCCACTGGCTCCCAGCAATGAAAGGGCTCTCTAGAGTATGTCACTAAAACATTTGTGTTGATCATAGAAGGATAATCAGAATGAAGATGTAATGCTGGAAGCTGGCCTGAGATGATCATTCTCCCACCATTAGTGCCAGGATAAGTGGAAGGAAAGGCGATGCCATTTAAGATTTCAATGTAAGGACAGGCAGCTTGGGTACCTTCCTTCAGTCAAAACAGCTACCTGGCTGCATGGTAAAACAGCAGCTTCCCTGCTCAGCATCAGCCTTTACTTACCTCCTGCATTGTGCTGGTGATAGTTGATGAGTTCAGGTATGCAGTCAAACACGTGCTTTTCTGCCAAGTAATATCGTTTTGGAAAGTCAGTTGTCTCATTGATGTGATAATGCTTTATGACAGGATTATTATCTGTGCTGAAAAAGAGGAGATTTTCTTTGAGGAAAACTAGGCTGCAGCAAAAAGAAATCTGGGGTATAAATGGAAGACGAGCAAGTGAGCAAAGGGTAGAACCTTCCCTACGCACAATGAATGGGTGGGGAGGAAGGAGCGAGTTGCCATTGCTAACAAGAGCTGTGTTCTTGCATGTTCTCCCTCTCACTCACAGATGATCTCATCTCTAGAAAGGCTGAGGTTCCCTGATAAGGCAGGTTGAGTACAGTTTCTCCGCCTCTTCTTTCTGAAGCAAAACTTTCTGCCCCATCACTGAAACCCTTTCACTAGTCTTGTATTACCCACCTCTGATGAGTCCAGGATCCATGTTGATCCTACCAACGCTTAATCTGGGCAGACAATTCTGTTAAAATTACAACCCCAGTGATGTGTAAGACACTATTTATAGGCATATATTTAGATGGAGGGAGAAGTGGAGCCTTTAATACTTAACGAATGGCAGCTAACTTTCCTGCCTTTTTTGGAAGTGTTTTCCTCTATAATTTTCATGAGCCTTCTGCTCTCTCTTTATAATGCCAAAACAGAGATTACACTCTCACAGAAGCCATTTCATTGATGTAATTGATGCAAAAAGCTGCTGAGCTCAGCTGTACCTTAATGCTTTGGTGAAAACAGAGACTGTGTACATGCCAGGCTGCCTTGAATCTCTCACCATGAAAGCACCTTCCCTACCCTGCAACAGGAGCAAAGGAGAGAAAACTGGTTAGACATAATGGGAACAAAAGAGAAGTGGTCTGGTGACAAAGCTCTGCTCATTTCAGCCCTCCTTATTGCTCTGTCATAAGGATGTGCTAAACATGTAGGAGAAGTGGGGCTATCAGCCATCTGACGACTTAGTCTGTTCCATGCACAGCTCTGATGGCTGCCCATGCCTGCAGGTACACAAAGCTGCCCTCTCTCGGGTGCTATGTATTTTTAGCTCAGTTTCCTGAGGAAATGAGATGTGTGCACTTGTGCTGTGTATATGTGGGTGTACACGAGAGTGTGCCTCTGTCCCCCAAGGCTCTCTAGAAATTCTGAATCCACTGGCTCCTTTCAATCTGAGAGAACACTGGTGATAATAATTTCACACAAGTTCAATGAGATGAGCAGCCAAGTGGAAAGACAAACCCCTTTGAGTGCTCTCCATTCAGAGAGCAGCTACAGAAAAAGAGTACAATTTATGCAACACCAGAAAATCCATATGCGAATGTATGAAGGATAATTTGCCAATGTACCACAAATGGGAAAAGCTTGGACAAGATCCTGCCTTTCATAGGTGCCCCAGTCATCCCGCATCTCAACAGAACTGTGTAGGAAAGCAGGGTTCCTCCATTCTGGCACTCACACAACTATTTTCCTTTTTAATTGTTTTCTACTCATCTGAATGCTAAAATGTATCATTGGTCACAATCCTGAAGGGGAAGGCACTGATGGATCAGATAGCAGAGGCAGAGGAGAAGATTTAACATAACAGTTTGGATGCAATATGCTGTGCTGATCCACACATTCATAACAAAAAGCACATTTTTATTCTGTTTGCAGATAGAGATGCTTTTCATCTGGCATACCAAGTGCCTGATTATTTTGCCCCCTCCTTTGCTCTACATGGTAGATTTCCTTTGTTTTTTGTGTCATCTATCCACTCGCAACACCTGATGCAAACCTAATCCACCAAGTGCACCCTGCCTTGTCCTGTTTCCCACCTGATTCAGCTCCAGGTGAACACAAAGGATGAGACTGCTACTGCATCCCCTGCATATGAGCTGCTGACTTTCAGTGCTCAGCTCTGACCAGATGGGATCAGCCCACTGAGCTATACACTTTCCAAGGTTATCTCTTTAATGCACGTCTGTGAACATCTACCATACCTGCACTATTTAATATCTAGCACAGAGAAGCTCTAAAAAGCATCTTTATCACACACAGTGAGGGCTTTAGGACTCATGGCAGTGTGCTGTTGCTTGCACAGATAGGCAATTTAGTTACTCGAAGCTCTTTTCTTGTCCTTCTGTCTCACTTGACAGCAAACCTGGCCAAAGATCACTCATGAGCTTGGACATATTTCTGGGGGGAAGCTGTGGGGGCTGCAAGGTTTTGAGCCAGAAGCCTCTGCAGCCACATGGAGGTAGCTGCCACAGAGAAGTTGGGCTGGTAGGACCAGAAGGAAAAATAAGATCACTAAACCATGCCTGGACACATCACGTAGGCGTTGTAAGGACTAAAATAATATTTAAAACCACACAAAAATGCTTTTATTTGCATAAAATGCTGTAATTTCAAGAAATAACACTTTATTTGGGTGCCCTGTTAGTATAAGAAGTGATTTTAAAACTAAGGGTATGTTTGTGTGGAAAATTTGAACAAGAAGTTTATTCTTTCTATTTTCACTACAGTCTTCACTGGAAAACTCTCTCAGCTGAGAAATGAAAGATGCTCACATGCACACACACACACACACAGAGAACTAAAAAAGCCCAAGCCCATACTTCTGGCTTTCACCCAAAACACTTCAGCACGAGATTGGTTAGATTTCAGAGAACTACTGCATCCACAGGCCTGCAGAGGCAGAAAAGATGAGCTAAAATCACAGTTTTCAGTCGATGCAGTGTTCTGAAAGAGTGTTTTCCACCAGCCCCAGTTATTTAACCAAAGAAGGATGGCATGGCTCTCTGCCCACACTCAGCTACCATGGAGGTAAGGGGGAGGCTGCTAGTGATCCTTTATTTTGCATGGCACACTAAGAACAGCCGAGGACAACGCCACAGCAGGAACCCAGGGTTCAGCTCTCTCTTACACAAAGCAGCCCTCAAAGGCTTCTCCTATTTTTTATTAATTAATTATTATTGCTTATCCACCCCCCATGTAGCACTGGTTTACCTCATCCTTGAGGAGTGTTTCTGCTTTGCTTCTGCTGATGTTCTTATTGTACCATCTGAAAACATGAAAAGACTCTCAATCAGCATTTCAAGGCTAGTGAAGTTTCTGCTGAAAAACATCTGAATTCAGTGACCCCAGCATGAGTGGTGACACATTATGTGGGCTAGCGATGTCTGAGGCTTGTAGAACAAATCCAGGGCACTTGGAGACACAAGACAAACACAGGCACAACTTACTCATATATTTGCAGATTCTCAGGTGATTTTTCCACCAGGTAGCTACTTGGCACGTAGCCTTCATGCCTGTTGAAATACGACATGATGTGAGTGTGCCAGACAGACAGGATTTTCTCTGCATCTGTAGGAGTCGGCCCTGACAGATGTGCCTGCTCTTTGCAGGATTGTTATGTATTTAGTAGGGTTACTGGAGAAGGAAACAACTGATTGGACCCCTGAACTTGCAGAATTTCACATTTATCACTATTTCCCCCCCCTCATTTATGACAGCAGATATCAGCCTGAGCTGAGGGCTGTTTATTTTAATTAACATTCAGATCCTTTTCTTAAGCTGCCTGAATTCAAGCAACATCAAAGGGAAGTTACTATAAATAACCTTCCATCACTTTTCCCCTGTATAACAGAGGATAACTTTCACAAAAGTTATACAAGAGGCCAGCATATATGTTAATGGGAGAACAAACTGGATTTAGAATGGACTTGTAAATTGGCTGTTGAAAAGGGACTTACCCATTCTTATCTTGAACCAGCCACCAATGCTCCTCAGAGCTGTCAATCACATAATATTCCTCATTACACTGTAATGTCAGCTCCTGCGGATTCTGGGCTTCATAGTCATATATGGCCATGACTAAGGCCTCCTTTGGGTCTAGCAACAATTTCTGCACAAATTAGGGAAAAGGCTCATCATATTCATAGTCATAAAAAGCAATGGCATGTTCTCTAAAATGATATATCCCTGGCAGCATTGGTTTTCTCCAGGCTCAAAAGCCTTAAAGCTGGGAAAGTACCTCCGGCTGTCTCATGGGGTATGGTGCCAAGATGAGAATTTTTAGCACAAATTAATTAATTTGTGCTAAAAATCAAACAAATTAATTTAATATAGAAAAAAATCAATTAATTTAATATAGAAATTTCAGTTGCAGAGAAAATAGGTATCTACTTCTTCTTAGGGCTGGATTGTGTCTGTCTGATCTGTTATTCACAGATTCCTCTTAAAACCTTCCAGTGATAAAATCTCCATGGCCTCCCTAGAGGGGGACTGTCCCATGCTCTGCTGCCCTCCAGCCGTTTTCTCATGCCCTGCTTCTCCCTTTTCTCCGTTCTTGTTAAATAAGCTGATGACATTTTGTCCCATCCACAAGAAAATCACTTCTCTATTCCCCTTCACAGCAGCTTTTCTCATATCCCTCCTACTTCCCCAGTTTCCCTCTCTATAGATTGAAAACCAAAAACAATTGAAACTTCAGTCACCATTGGAAAGTTATCTGTGAAACCAGGCTGTCTTTGTAGGAGTGAACCTAACTCTAGTGCAATGCTGCTGATTTCTGGCTTATGGAAAAATATGGAAAAGGCAAGAGAAAAGCCCAAGGAATGTTATCACAGGTGATTTTCCAAGTCACTGTACTGTGGTGGACCTTAATGAGGGTATATTGACCAGTGCTAGTTAAGCACACAGGACAGGACACCAAGAACAGCTTCAGGTGCCTCACTGCACTCACCCAGTTGTCTTCAGGAGTGGGAGGAAGAGGCTTCTTGGAGGCTGGAAAGTAATCAAGAAAGATAATTTGAAGCAAATCTGGACAAAACCAGGGGAGAAAATGTCAAGGTAATGAATTCATAAAGGTGATACAAACCCAGTGAATAGTGAGTCTTGGCCTTTTAGAGTAGGACAGTCTGCACCTAAACAGCGACTCAGCCACACAGCATGGGTTTGAAACTGGGGTACAGGTTACTTAAGGAATCCCCCAGGTACAGGGTTACAGTGTCCTGGGTTAAGAATGATTGACCGCTTATATGCTTTCTCAGGAGACAAAGCAAAGATTATGCTTAGCCATCGAAACCACAGAGGAAATGTGGTTAGGACAAAATAGGACACACAGGGTTGAATATATGTATATCAAGAAAGTTCTTATGATGGGTTATTGATGGATCACAGCTGATCAAATTCTTAGTTCTCTATCTGATTCCAAAGACAGCTCCAAGCATCATACAGCGGAAAATATTAATTCAAAACAAAGAATGCCATATACAATTAAATATAAGCCATAATATACCAAGAAGCCAGCAACATGCCTCTTGATGGAAATGTAACAGCATATTCTTTGATGTTTTGTATGAGACAGATTCAACCCTTTACTTTTGCTAGGAATAAATATTTTCAAAGTCAGGATGGTCTTAACAAATCCCATACCATTTTTGGTAGGATCATACTCCACACAGCCAACTGCCATCTTTTCTGTCTGAGCACAGCATATCCACTTGCCGTCTATCCAAAAATCTGGATGACACTTTGAAACCAAACTGTTGTTGTTTATGATTTCTGGAAAATGTTGGGGAAGGAAAAAGAAGAAATAAAAAGAGGGGATAAATTAATTTATTTGTATTCATATCAGCTCTGAAAGGCATCTAGGACTGAATGGAAATAATCTGCACTCAAAAGAAGCTTCTTTTTGTCAAACTAAGCTTTTAGTTATTATTATATATCAGCCTCCTCCATGTTTTTCTTTTTCCCAAAAAGATCTCATTTCACCACTGATGTGGAGGAACACCCTTCCTGCTGCTGATGGAGTCTATACCTCTCTACTGCTGGAGACCAGAATCCTATCAAAGTATCTCTCTCTTTAAACTGATAAACACCAAAACCACAGAAGGAAGGTCTCATAAAAGGAAATGAAGCCTGGAAGTCCATATACTGATGATTCCCGTGAGAGACTACATCTTTACAGTATCTGTAGATGTAGGGCACAGGCACTCGCTGCTTTGACCTGGTGTCAGGAGATCAAGGAGTTGAATAAGCCGGCATTCACTAGCACTAACCATCTTTTGCACATGTAAATACTGGTCCTGAATATCTGTATGAGTGACTAAAGGTCCTTCTTGAAGCTCAGGCTCTTCCTTTGTAAAAATAATTTTCCTAAAAAGAGCAAAACATTTCTGCTGACCTGTTTCAAGAGACTATTTAAATTGTTCAAGAGAGGGGACAGCCTCACGATGCTGAACAAGAAGATGTGATAAAGTAGAAGCTTGGAGCAAGTGCTGTCCAGAAAGGGAATAAACAGTTGCAAGAATAAGTGCATGAACTTAAGAATATCTCCATGAGACACAATGTTTTCAGAGTGAACAATACAGAAGCTTGTGTTACAAAGCAGGAAAAAGCTATGCAGAAGCTTGGTGCAGTTTTCATGTAACCAAGTAACACTTCCCTTATGACAAGTATTAAGCATCATTTCTGCCTGCAGTGGTTAGTTATGTTGCCCTCAGTTCAGCATCATTACTGCAGAGCATAGCACAACTCAGGGGGGTTAACAGGAAATGAAAGCTACATGCAAAAATGTTTCTTTATAATCATGATTCTCTAAGAAGGCTGTCATCTAAACAAAAAATCTATTAGTAAGAGCTGAAAACTCTGCTATGCAGTAAAGATTAATTTCTAAAACCAAAATAGACATAGAAACCCCCTCATCTCTTCCTGAATAAGGAACCTCAAATTACAGTAACATATAAGTTTATCCTTGAAAGAAGCAAATAAAGCATTCCATGGCCAAATTTTCTACTGCTGCTGCAAACACACAAGCACTTTGATGCTATAACCTCATTCCCCAATATCACTTTACATGCTTAAATCTAAGATATTGACCCTTCTTGCATATTTTCTCTGCATTATAATCTGTAAAAAAAACTGGTCTGGGATAAGTAACTTCAACATCAGGTGAGCACAGGGGTTTTATTACCTTCTTTCAGTGCAAAGACCCATCTCTGCCTGCTCTCACGATTGGGTGCAAACACATAGAGTATGTAGTTATCATGGACAATCTAGAGAGGGAAGTGAAGAAGAGAGCAAGCCATTAGAAGCAATCCCACATATGCTGGGCATGATGGAGCCACTGAAAGCAACAGGGATCAGGCCTCATACCAACAAGTTAAACACAAAATGATGACATGAGTAAGTGGAGTAATGGGGCCTATTCAGAAGCATCTTTTAACTTCATTGACTTGATTATTTAATATGGAATAGAAATTCTGATCAAGAAAGAATTGTAGACAAGCAGTGATTACATCATTTCTATGCTGTTAAGAAATGCCTGTGAAATCAGTGGAGATGTAGCAATTTCAATCTGCAGAGGGTTTAGCACGTTACTCACTGGCTGCAGTTTATCCTTCTAAAGCATCTCTGGGGAAATGGCTTCTGTTTCTTAGCGGTTCCAGTATCTGAAAGGGGCCTACAGGGATGCTGGGGAGGGACTCTTCATTAGGGACTGCAGTGATTGAACAAGGAGTAATGGGTTTAAACTTAAACAGGGGAGGTTTAGATTGGATATGAGGAAGAAGTTCTTTACTGTAAGGGTGGTGAGGCACTGGAATGTGTTGCCCAGGGAAGCTGTGAATGCTCCAT
>JANRGW010049878.1:0-19994 GCA_024733675.1 Psilopsiagon aymara | reverse complement strand
TGGGGGGGGGGGGGGAGGGGAGGGAGTGAGAAAGAGAATACATGATTTTCTGAGCTGTATCTGGGCTTAAACCATGAGAAGAAGGAAGGGCTTGCTACCAGATGGAAAATCAATGATACTGAACATTTCTTATCCCTCAAAAAGCTGGTGCCAATGTAGAAATGCATAAATATTTTAAGAATCCTAATCTGCAATGTTTTGAAAAAGACAAAATTAAAAATTGTTATTTTTGAAATGCAAATTTCCTTTTTAAGATCATTGTATTTTGCTCGTGCTACCAATAATCTTACCCAAACAGTATAAGTTGCTATTCCTAGTTAGTTTTATTCTTCTTGAGTAAATGTGAGTGATGACGTGAGTGAGAGAGAGCTGCTGTTCACCATGACAAAAGCAGAAAAGTGTGATTCTCCAGGTTCAGTTTGCTTCAGGGAACAGGGATACACAGTATTAACCTTGAGACAAAGAATCCTAGTTCAAATTTCATGGACTTTGAAATCTTAGTTTCTTTATTACCAGTATTCCAGTAGGCATGGGAATTAGCTACCACTTTTACTGGTGACAGCAGATGGTATAAACTGAAGTCCTAAAACCTTCGCTCTTTGAGTAGAACAACTAAACCTGTGTCTGAACACATTTTACATGCACAGTCTGCCTTTGTCAGAGAATCTTGATAGCAGCTCTTCTCATGGACTTCAGCTTCTGGAACACCATTGAAAAATGTTGACTCCTAACAGAAAGTAGGTCATGTGTTTTATCAGACTTGTCTTTCAAATAAAAAAAAGGATTAGTGCAGTTTCGTTTTACATTTGTCTTTTCAAAAATCATGTTGCTAGATTATGTGTCAGTGTGCTTGAATACACTAGAAGGTGAATGATCACTTTGCAGTCACTTGGTACAGACTGTGCAAGCACTTATTAAATAGAACTGACAAATGCAATTTAGCTTAACTGTGCAATTACATTTATTGCTAGATCCAGTCCATATATACGCAACACAGACACCCTAAGTCCAGTCCTGCCCTGTAACAATAGTGACGTGCATAGCATTTGCATGGTGGGCATTATCTTTCTTATCTGATTATTTTATAAAATCTATTTGAATTTTGCTATGATAAGATATTGCAGACAACATACATAGTAACTGACCTGTTGTGTTAGTAACTCTCTGCACTGAGCAAAATATAACAACTTTTAAAATCGAATGTGCAATCAAGTTTCTTTTGCAGTGTCCCAGAGCTGGCCAAGAAAGTTAAGCCAAAAGTCACTGAGTAATTGCTATTGTTCACATGGATGTGTTATATCCCATGTATTAAATCGAAATAGAGAGCCCAAATACAGTAAAAGAACCATTTCCCTCTTCCCTCCCCCCTCCTCCAAAGGCATTTAATACAGTGTCGATTCTGAGAAAAAGTTATCATTTGCTGTAAAATGTTTTTCTATAGCTTCTGTTCTGAGTGGTTGTACAGATAAGTTGGGATGAAGGATTTCTAAAGTCATCAAGGTGCAGTGACCCAGAGATGCTAGTGTTAAATTGTACCCTTTTCCTGAAAAGTAAACATTTCATGCTTCCTTCTGTGTAGGGCTGTATAAGTACAGCAAGATTTAGTAATGTTCTTACATGTATTGTCAGTATCACATATAATTATTTGGCTAGAAATCTTTTGTCAACTAATAACAAACAAACATTACAGTTAAAATAGCAGTAACTTAAATATAAATTTACAAAAGAAAAAAAGTGTATTAAAAATTTGATTAGTTCATGACCATGTAACTCATACCCATATGAATAACCCAGCTTGAAAATTCAAATTCTTTTATTGTGCAGGGCTTGATGATACAGATGGGAATGCATTACAAGCTAGACTTAACAGTTGTTCAACCTCTACAGTAGGGAAAGGAATATCCAAGAAGAATCCTAGGAAAGGAACTGTGATTTAGTTACAGTTCAAACTCAGACTTGATCCATAAGGAAAAAAAAATTGATTGCAATCTGCTTATCTTGATGCCTCATTTAGGTAAGCCTTTTTCATTTTCAGTTTTAGGGCTCTTTCTTCTGCTTACAGCATTTATCATCCTGACTGAAAAGGAAATATCTAAGGACTCCATAATCTTTAGGATACAGGCTGCAGGAGTAAGGATGCTTTACCGGATCAGAGCTAGATCTCTTCCATGGAGGACTGAGCTATAGAAGACAAATACAAGCTGCTGTAATAAGCCAAGTGCAAAACTGGATTACAAAGTCATTAGAGGCTGTAGCTGTTCAGCACCTTTTAGGCCCTTGGGAAAGATTATTTAACAAATGGAAGTGTGTTTAGAATGAAGTATTCTGTTCTTTACAAATAGCACTTATAGTTTTTTAACTTCTAATTATTGTGCATAATATTGGACTTTATCACACACAAAAAAAATAATTTATGACACCTATAAAAGCAGCTGCTAGCCTAAGTAAAAGCATTAAAGGATGATTCCCCCCCCCCATGTCTATTTCTATAAGTTGAAAGTTTAAATACCAGAAAAGCTCCTTTTTTTTTTTTTTTTTTCCTTTTTTCTAAGATTTATGGATATTTTCCAAACCTGAATGCCTAATCCTCTCCCCTCTTTAAGCAATGGAATATTTTTTACACTTATTTAATTTTTGAATATTTTATTATTGATTTCATTGTGGTTTTAGGAGAAAATATTTCTGAATATGTTTGTGCAAGTGTTTCTGCTGTTATAACTTCATAGAATATGGAAAACATTGGTTGGAAAGGGCCACCGGAAATCAGGAAGACCATTTATCCATCGGAAATGAGGCTATCACCAGGATTGCAATAAATTAGGCTTTCCTTTGTCCCATTTAGCTGCAAAATCTTTCAAGAACAGATGTTCCACAGTCCTTCCTGCTCCTGTGCTGCATCACCCTTCTGATAGAAGTTTTTTTCCGTAATGTCCAGTCAGTGGTGATTGACACGCTGGAGGGAATGGAGGGGTTCCATAGGGACCTTGATAGGCTTGAGAGGTGGGCCAGTGACAACCTCATGAAGCTGAACAATGGGAAGTGCAAAGTTCTACACCTGGGTCAGGGACATTCCAGGCACAGCTACAGGTTGGGTGTAGAATTGTTTCAGAGCGGCCCTGCAGAGAAGGACTTGGGGGTGTTGGTTGGTGAGAAACTGAACATGAGCCTGCAGTGTGCACTCACAGCCAGAAAGCCAACTCTATCCTGGGGTCCATCACAAGGAGAGTGAGCAGATGGTGAAAAGGTGATCCTGCCCTCTACTCTGCTTTTGAGAGACCTCACTTGGAGTATTGTGTGCAGCTCTGGTGTTCTTAACATAAGAAGGACATGGAGCTGTTGGAGCAAGTTCAGAGAAGGCCACGAGAACAGTCAGGGGACCAGAGCACCCCCAATATGAAAACAAATTGAGAAAGTTGGGGCTTTTTATCCTGGAGAAGACATTATGGCTGCCTTCCAGCACCTGAAGGGGGCCTACAAGGATGACAAAGAGGGACTCCTCATCAAGGACTGTAGTGATAGGACAAAGAGGTGATGGGCGGAAACTAAACCAGGGGAAGTTCAGGTTAGACATAAAGAAAGAATTCTTCCCTGTGAGGGTGGTGAGGCACTGGCACAGGTTGCCCAGAGAAGCTGTGGCTGCCCCTCCCTGGCAGTGTTCAACATCACGTTGGACGGGGCTTGGAGCAATGTGGTGTAGTGGAAGGTGTCCACATAGCTTAAAGGTCCCTTCCAACAAAACCAGTCTGTGTTTCTATGATTTACCAGAAATCGATAAAACTATTGTGGTTGGGGTTTTATCTGCTTGAAGTCTACTTTTGATTCCCAAGTTTTCTTTCATTGCATTACAAATAAGCAAGGCCAAACTGTAAAATTCCCTTAGAATTCAAATAAGATTAATGTTTAGTGGGGAGTAGCTATATTTACTACTATTACTACTATACTACTAATATTTACTACTATACTACTAATATTTACTACTTTAGTAGTAAATATTCTGTGTGAGGTTCCAGGCCTAGTTCAGTACATGTAGCTTTTCAAGGAATGCAGATATATTCGATTCCAAGTACTTTTTGTAAGTTCTTCCCTCCAGAGTTCCTGCTCCATGCAGGTTCCTGTGATCTGAAGGGTCCATTAGTTTGCAGCACAACATTGCATTTATTATCGTAAACTCTCTCTATCACATCTTCTTTCCCACATGTACACTAGGCAGCTCAGCCCCAGGTATGCAAAACCCCTGCATCCTCAAGTATGTCTTGCATGCAGTCTGCCAGCTGTTGGTTTCTGGCAGATTATGCAAAAGTTAAGATCAATTTAGTAAAGTGTGTGCATGTGACAGTCAGTAAAATAGATCAGTTTAAATCAGGGTTTTGTACTATCAACCAAAAAAATACTGTTTTCCTGGAGCTGAAATGGGAGTAAAGATAAGAATTCCTGAGAATTAAAAAAAAAAAAAAAGCTTAAATTATGTCTTACATTTTAGTGTGTGTGCAGAAAAAAATGTAAGCAGATTTACATCCTTTAAAAGATCCTGTTCTTGTATACCAAACACCATCAACTCAGTTAAACAACTATGTACATAAAGATACTTCTGGAGCATGTACCAAAAGCAGTAGAGGTTTGCAGGCAAAGCCCAAATTAACCATTTTGTAAGAGAACACAAGTATAAGGCAAGTTAGCCAAACTGAATAAAATATAAAAAATACTTTTTTACTATTTAATTTTTCATTTCTTCCATTGGGACCAAAATCTTCAGCATTTTGCTGAGTAATACAGCATTCCCGTTTTTTAGGACTGAGAGCAATAGTAATAGTACTGAAGGGCCTGATACACAAAAATCTTTCATTCCAGACTCTTGTTGCAAGAGATTCTAAAAATAGATAATAATTTTTATACTGAAAAAATGATAATTTAACCATTTCCTAAGTGTTTCAAGAGGAATGCTTTAGTGGAGAATTTAAATATTAACAGCAATTGACAAAAAATGCAGCCCTAGAATACTCATAATTGTCTCTGTATTATTCCTCCCTTTGCCTTTGACATTTGAAAGTGTTTGAGGAAAAAAAAATAGATTGAAAAAAATATTGTTATGGCTTAAAAAATTTCTAGAAATTCACCATACTTCCCCTTTAGCAGATACGGAGCGTCTCAACAGAGATACACAGATAAGAAGTATTTCTGATATTTAAAATGCAGTTTCCCAGTAAAATCAAAATTTTTTTTTGTGGGTTTTTTTGAAACAAAGAGAGCTAAGTATTTACTTTCTTCTGGTATCCAAAGCTTTTGAATCCTAGTCTGTAAGCTTATGTTAGCAGTAAATCTTTTCTATTCAATGCTTGCAGGCCTTTTGGTTTTTCACTCACTTTGGAAGAGCCTCAGCCTACTCTTTGCAAATGACCTTTGTATGTGGATATAGTGATGTGGTGAACAGTCACGATACTTCACATTTTCTACAGCAAAAATCTTTCTTCATCCATTCATCCATTTTTTTAAAACATCACTGAGATATTATGGTGATAGATGACCTTATAAAAATCATGCTGCCATAAAAACTAAGTTATAAAGGAGGAATGTTGAGCAATGCCCGGATGTTGCTTAAAGTAGGTTTTCAGAGAGAAAAAATCAAATATGAAAACATGAAGGTAGACATAATGATTATACACGTTCTTCCTATAAAGCAGAAAGAAAAGGAAGGGAAATGAGGTCACATCTGTTTTGATAGCACTTTTAAAAGGAAGAGGAAGGGAAAAAGAAGGCGAAAGATAGAGGTGTTAAAATGCAGCAGTGCTCCAGAATGATTGACTAGAAGAAGTAATCTCAATCACAAAGAAGACAAATATAGATGATTTAGCCTTCTGTGTGATCAATATGCAATTGTTTCTTCCTCTCTCATGTTTTGCCTGTGCTTATTCTCAAATGTTCTCACCATACAGAATTGTCTGTTGCATATATTTCAGTCTCATGAAATATTTTCTGCTAGTCAGCTTATTACCTTCATTTTATGCTATTTTTAATTTGTTGGAGTTTCATTCTCCCTGTACCATGCTAAATAAGGATTTTCTCCTTCAATCTCTAGATATTCATAAAATTCTGTCTTTTTATTCAGCCATATTGGATTCATCTGTCATCCAAAAATAAGTTATTCTTATCATTCTTCCATCTTTGAGTATCCTGTTTGTTATTATAAGTTTGGTTACAAGATTGCTAGAGTTAGGGTTGTATTGTGACTGTGACTGCATCAGAGTCATGTAACGTACATGGTGAAAATGGTAGACTAGGTTAGCGTAAAGCATACTGGTAAAATTCCTTGGTTATCCAAAAATGCTATGGATCCAATATTTCGCCAGTTGCAAAAAACATGCATGATCAAGGCTGTGGTTGGCTGACAGTGTCTTCTGCTCAAAGGCAGTCATCTCTTGCCAGAGGTAAAGAGCAGGGGCAAGAGACAGTTATCGGGTCTCCTTCTGCCCCAAAGGCAAAAAGTTGTTGAATTTGAGAGAAATCTGTACTTTTGCCAATTAGATTGAAAACATACTGTCCTGGGTTCAGCACCACAGCACGTCATGCCCAGTGTATAAACCTGGAAGGGCTAGATCGCTGCTCGGGTCAGTCTGGGTGTGGGTTGGCAGGTGGTGAGCGGTTGTATTTTCTTCCCATGTCATTTCCTTTATTATTATTATTATTGGTGGTAGCAGTAGTGGTTTTGTGTTATACCTTACTTACTGAACTGTTCTTATCTCAACCTGTGGTAGTTATTCTTTTGATTCTCCTCCCCATCCCTGTGGGAGTAGGGGGAGGGGGGAAAAGAGGGTGAGTGAACAAGAAGCCGTGTGGTTCTGGTTGCCAGCTGGGCTTAAACCGCAACACATACTTCTGCACATTTTCATCTCAGTGAGACTGCCATTAATGCAGCATAAATAAATTCAGTATATCTGTCTTAGGACTGCATTTTTATTTTCAAGTTAAAAGTTTTAAAGTTATTTAAAGCTTCATACCTCCTTTATTTGATTGTGATTAACTTAAATACAAAAAAATATGGGTAACAGCATAATAAAATTTAACAAATTCAAAAAATTCCATGTATGAAATAATTTGTAGATGTTCACTAATTATGGTGATGCAACTTATTAGAAGTTGGTAAAAAATCTATAAACTTTTTTAAAGGAGTCGATTGCCCTACATTTTTTTAATGGTCTGTGCTGGATATTTTTGTACACATGTAATATATATACATATCATATAACCAAGGTCTCATGCTCTCACGAGACCCCACTTGGAATACTCTATGCAGTTTTGGTGTCCTTAACATAAGAAGGACATGGAGCTGCTGGAGCAAGTCCAGAGGAGGCCACGAGGATGATCAGGGGCTGGAGCACCTCCCATATGAAGACAGGCTGAGAAAGGTGAGGCTTTTCATCCTGGGTAAGAGAAGCTGTGTGGAGACCTCAGAACAGCCTTCCAGAAGGGGGCCTACAAGGATGATGGAGAGGGAGTCTTCATCAAGGACTGTAGGACAAGGGTGAGAGAAAAAGGGGTCATGGGTTCAGAATTGAAGAGGGGAATTTTAGGTTAGATACGGGGAAGCAATTCTTCCCTGTGAGGGTGGTGAGACACTGGCATAGGTTGCTCAGAGAAGCTGTGGCTGCTTCATCCCTGGCAATGCTTAAGGCCAGGTTGAACAGGGTTTGGCACAACCTGGTGTAGTGGAAGGTGTCCCTGCCCATGGCAGGGGGTTGGATGATCTTAAGGTCCTTCCCAACCCAAACCATTCTATGATTTTTATAAAAGTCCTGCAAAGTCTGAATTCACAAAATGCTGGTGATATGTACCTTTGAACTTCCTGAGAATTCAATAACCCAGAAGTTCAGGCCATAAGGGTACTTCATCATGGGGTAGCCAAAATCAGAAATTAAAAGAAGTGTCTCAGTTATTTCTTAAAAACTCCTAACCAATCAACCAAACCAAACAGAAATCCCCTTTGGCCCTTTGGACTGTAGACCTGGAGTAGAGCGTCAAGTTAAGATTACAGATATTTTATTTATTGCATCACTTTTTTGTATATATATATATACATAATGATTAGTTTATGTGTTCAGATGTATTCATTGTGAGACTAATGGACCTTAGCTGCAGTGCTTTTTTTTTTTTTTTTTGTAGCAGTATCTCTAATGTGATACTTGCAGAAAGAAACAACAAATTCATCCTCTCGAAAAAAATCATACAATATATTATATTTTCTGTTCAGTATTTTTCAAGAGAAAAAGGACAAATTTTTAATATTTTTTGTATTTCACTGAAAAATAAAAGACACAAAATTAGAAGTGTATTAAAAAAGTGACCCAAGGGTAAGTCATGTATGCATATTTGAAGTGTTGTCCTGACATCCAGAGGGATCTTGAAAGGCTGGAGAAATGGGCTGAGAGAAGCCTCATGAAGTTCGACATGAAGCACAAAGCCCTTCACTTGGGAAGAGCAACACCCTGGATCAATAGCAGGCCAGACAACACTCAAGAGGGGGGTTGAACCAGAATGAATTCCAGAGGTCACTTCCAACCCCAGCCATTCAGTGGTTCTGTGATATTCGAACACACCACTCGTGTAAGCATTGAAATTACTATGGCTTGAATTTCACTATTTTCTTTATGAACTCATACAGCTAGTATCATCTGATCAAACATTTCATGGCAGCTGATGACCTCTGAACAATTGAAGCATATTTGGCCAGCTACAGTGAAGAATAGTCAATCTAAAATTGATTACTGATGCTAGAAACTGCTGTACTTAATTGAATTTTTTAAAAATATACTTTTATTTCTTTTTTCTCTTAAAACTCCTGTGTCTCAGAACTTTAACTTGGTGTTAGAAGGTTTAGTTTATAGCTAAGTTTTATTTAGTTTAGATTTTGAGGGACTCTTCATCGGGGACTGTAGCTCTAGGAAAAGGGGTAATGGGCTCAAACTTAAACAGGAGAGATTCAGGTTACATCTGAGGAGTAAGTTCTTTACTGTGGGGGTGGTAAGGCATTGGCGCAGGTTGTCCAGAGAACCTGTGGTTGCCCCATCCCTGGCAGTGCTCATGGCCAGGTTGGATGGGGCTTGGAGCAAACTGGTGTGTGGAAGTTGTCCCTACCCATGTCAGGGAGGTTGGATCCAGATATCTTAGGGTTCTTTCCATCCCAAACCTTTCTATATGCATGAATCCCATGCACAAAAATAAAGAAAATAACAGAAAGTCATGTTTTGTGTGTTCAGTGTTGTAGTAAGTTTGTAATGGGCTATGTTCTATAAAGCAGCATTACCACATGAAGTAATAGGTAGCAGATTACTACCATTATATACATATATATATATATAACTATATAACTCCAGGATGATAATTGTTCCATTTAGTGTTGGAATTAATGTGTCTCCAGAAGACCAATAACCAGTAGGTAGGGACCATTGTGCACACCACACAATAAGGTGTGAATAAGGTTCTTACCATTACAGAAAAAGCAAATGCTTGCTGCTGTTGGCTAGCAGACTAAGTTAACAGATTGTTTTTTTCAGTTGAAATCAGGCCCATCACTTTATTTCTCAGGGCCTTACTTGCTTTATCTTTATTTTTCCTTGTATCACAGGGTCAGGAAATTCAAGAGGCTATTTTTGCGTGAATTTATTCTTGCATTGTGGTGTCCTTAAGATGATGGATGAAATTACTTACTGCACTTTTAAGTGGTCTGCTGCTTTTATCATACCTTTTTCAGGAAAGGAATAGATGAAATTCTGTAAAGCTGCCTTTGGGTGGGAGAGGGATCTTTTCCTAGATTTCTCTATTCTGCTGCTGATCAAGTTAACCAGTTACTCTCAGTTATCCAACAGCTTAGTTCTTTTTGGCTGTTTGGTAGTATTTGAGTGTTATTTGACTTTTACTTCTTGTTTTGATTGACATGTGCCTCTGTCATGCAGACTTAGTTTTACCTGATACATAGATATAGATATGTTCTAATGGGAGTTGCTGAGAGTGCTTGTGTTAGAAGTTTGCATCCAGCGTCCTGTAACTGGATATTCCTGGTGGGAATAAAACTGATATTAATTTACTGAAACTGAGTTTTCAATTTTTGTGTTGTTTCAAATGCCATTGATTATGTTTGCTTGTTAAATTAGTAGCTGCTTATGCATATAGATGTTGAAAATGAAATGGTTGTACATGTATAGAATTTATATGAGTATTTTTGTAGAGATTCAATATAGTTAAAAGAAAATATCAGAAAGGCGTGATGAAATTTGTAACTCTAATCTTTTGATTCCCAGTTTGGTGACCAATCCACTGAGTCTTCTATAAAACTGGCATTACTTTTAATACAGAGTATTCTTTTTTAAATTAAATTAGTTTTGACACTATGATTGCAGTAAGCAGCTGAGGACTTGCTCTTCCTTTGTGCTACATATATTTTTGTGCCTGATTTAAGGGAGCATGGAGGGCTGTTGGGATTGATCTGGAATAAAGACTTTTATTAGGAATTTAATTCTGTAGAATGCTGACAATCTCTTCCCACTGGGTGCTACTGAAGGTTGCGAGGCACCTCAAAGGGTTAGTGAATATCGCAGCTTGCTTAGCACTTGGTACTATATATGTCACTTGAAGTCTGTGAGTGGAACTAACTTCTACTGTTGTCACTATAGATTATTCTATGTAGTTTTGGGTTTGTTTTGCAGTTTGAAGTGTGAGTCCACCCCTTATAAAGTAGTAACATTTTTTGGATGGGGACTGATAGATCCAGCAAAAAAACTCACTGAAGAAGTAGGAAGAGGAAAGACTTGAGATTTTTAAATAATAGCAATTGTCATGGTTTAAGCCCAGCTGTAAATCAGTCACACAGTTTATTAGATCCCCCGCCCCTTCCTCCCCCCACTCTTGGAGAATCAAAAGAATGTAACTCCCATGGGTTGAGATAAGAACAGTCCAACACAAACCACTACTGCTACCACCAATAATAATGACAAGGGAAACAACAAGGGAAGAGAATACAACTGCTCACCACCTATACCCAGCCCAACCAAGCTGTGAACCCACTCTTCTGGGTCTCTGCACCTAGTTTTTGGATCCTGGGCATGTTGTGCTGTAATATGGAATAACTCTTTGGTCAGTTTGGGTCAGGTGTGCTGTCTCTACTTCCTCCCGGCTTCCCCTCCTCCTTGGCAGAGCCTGAGACTCAGAAAGTCCTTGGCCAGACTAAACATTTGAGCAGTAACTAAGAACATCAGTGTTATCAGCACTGTTCTCCGGCCAAAAGTCGAAAACATAGCACTGCACCAGCTACTAAGGAGAAAAAATGACTGCTACTACTGAACCCAGGACAGCAATAAAAGTATTTAGTCCCCTGGACATTTCATACAAAACCTCTGCAGAACATCAAATCACTGAGTGACTGAGAGTGTGGTACAATGACAATAAATCTTCATTTTCTTACCAGCTATCTTAGGTCCTTGTTCTTTTAATATTGTTTGTTGTGACATGTGCATTCACAGATCCTCTGTTAAATATCAGCAGCATACAGGATGCACTTATCACAAAATAAACGTATCCCCAAAGCCTCAGGGCACTGAATGGCCCTTTTGTTCCATGTAACCTATTGCAGAACTACTCACAGAATGACATGCTTTACTGTGTGTCACCTTATCGTTTTGTTATTAGCCTTCATAAGGGTCAGATAGACCTGACTTGAATTCATGTGGAAAATGATGTACAAAGTTGGTTTCCCTCATTTTCTCTCTACTTGGAGAACTGCATATTTTTCTGAACGTCTGCATCAGTATTTTTGATATCATGTGGAAAGGAGAGAACTACTTTGAATTCCCATTGTGGTAATCAGTGAGATGTAAAATTGCAGCTGTTTCATGCTGCTTAGAGCCTCTCCTGATGAACATCCTCTGGTTTGTCAGAATGCATAAAGCACTCCTAAGACCATAGCTTTAGATCTGTTTCTGATGTGAATGAACACAGAAAAAAACAGCTGTTAAGGAAGTATTTTTGTTTGTTTAAATAACCCTGCTATGGCTGGAGTGAATATGTGCTATGCATATTTCTCAGGATGGGAAGAGAAGACATTACTTGTATGCATGATACAAAAAGCAATACGTCATTGACAAGCTCAATGACGTTTTCATTTCTGAAAATGTCATTCACACATAGGAAGAAGTCAAGGTAACAGGCCAGGTATGCTGCGTGTTTTAGTATATTTTTGTGGCTACTCAGGAAAGGTATGTTTGTCACTGTGCTGCTGCCTGTGATCATCTGGAACCTAAGGAATTGATGCAGTACAGAATTTGCATCCTTTTTTTACAAAATCAGACAACTCTTTCACCTAAAGTAAAATAGAATTTCTAGATACCAGCAACTTGAAGCCTTTGAAAGAAGAAAGCAGTCAGGATTACATTGAATTAGGATTCAAAGTTGCCAAAGAGGGACTTTGGGCCTGTAGTGATAAGACAAGGTGTAATGGGTTTATATTTAAACAGGGGAAGTTCAGGTTCGATATAAGGAAGGAGTTCTTTACTGTGAAGGTGGTCAGACACTGGCACGGGTCATCCGAGAAGTGGTGAATGCTCTATCCGTGGCAGGGATCAGGGAGAGGTTGGACAGAGCTTTGGGCCACATAGTTTATTCTGAAGCATCTGTGCCCATGGTAGATGATGTTGAGGTCCTTTAAAACCTTAGCCAGTCTGTGATTCTATGAATTATGAATGTTGAAGTTAATTTAGTAGTTCCTTATTTTACAGCATATATTTAAGGGGAAGAAACTCAATTATGTATGTTTAGGAAATATGTGGATTATGCCATATTTAAGAAAAAATAGCAAAAAAAAAAGAAAAAAGTAAAAAAAAAAAGGTTTAGACTCAATGTGTTTTCCTATAGGTGTCATTTTTGGTTGAGTGTTTGGGTAGCTGATGGCATTAGCAACGAGCGAGAAGCTTCTTGCTTGGGCCTCTGATGCAGTTAACTTCAGTAATCTTTTACCGGTTCCTGGGAGCTGTTGATAAAATGTTCTGTTCTCATTCCCTTGCTACTGGAGCAAACATCAGTTTTGTGTAATGGCATTTCGCAGCTACCTGAGCTGATAAGCAAAGAATTGAATGAATGTTTGTAAATGAGGAATTCCTCTTCCACGCTGGTTATTCTTTTAGCATAGAAATTAGGGGATCACAAGTTTCTACGTCGTTTTAGAACTGGTTTCTGGAAATATATGTCCATTTTCTTTACCCTGCTTGATGATGATTTTCTCATGAATAAATATAAATTAAAAGAAGGTGTTGCCATCTCTGAGATTTCACAAACTGTGTGAAACTGCTTAGCAATGACAATGAGACAACAATTCTGCATGTCATTTAAAACTGGGGTTGTGTCCTAGTTTAGGGATGTGCGTTTCAAGTATTGCAGCTACTCTCAACTAGCAAGTCAAGAGAATGTGAGTTTCCACCTTATGAATGGATTGCATGATCTAGATTAGGAAAATGCAGCCCTTGGAAATAATAACATGCAACATTTGCCAAAAGGATAGAGATCTGGATATGTTGGAAACACTCTTTCCACATGATTATGTCAGGAGCTCAGTTGCTGTAACTCACCAGTTATGAGTTCTGGGGGAAATATATCAGCGAAGATGTGGAGAATGATCTGAAAAGAAAAGGAATCTACTTTCCAAGATGAAATCTGTCCTCATTATATTAAATCTCAGCCAAAGAATTAATGCTTATTTTGGATGGCATTTGAAGAAAGGGGGGACATCATGAAGGGTTTCAGGTTTAAATTTCACTTTTATAGAGGTATTTTCATAGCAAAAATCAGGTTCCTCCTTTAATATTTTGACACCTTGCTGAAATTTTGCTGAATGTAGACTGTCATTGGAATTAGTGGTTTGAATGGTTTGGGAAGCTCCGTATCTTTTTGTTCCTAGACACATTCTTTTATTCTTATTCTTTGCAAACCTTACAGCTATTGTGGATTTCCTTATGTTACTGAATATAAGAGTAAAATATGGTCCAAATATTATATTATGCCATGTTTTTTGAACTCTGTCCTCTGGTCCTGTGCTCATTGCTGCCTGACAAGCTAAGCAGGCCTGTTCCACAGAGATATTGCTCTCTGAGTTCCTGTGCAACAGCAGTTGTACAAGGTGTGATTAGTTTTTCTTTCTCTTTGACTTTCTCTAATCTTGGATACAAATAGCTTTTTGTAGGAAGCGTTATGAAAGTTCAGACAGAAACTGAAAAAGTGACAAAGCTTACAGCTCACAGTCTTTTAGGTACTATTTATAACAGTCTTCTGAAGAGGTTGAAACACCAAAGATATGGTAGAGCTGTGAGGTCTTCATCCTTCTCCAAGTATGATTAGGCAACCAAGAACAAAAGCAGGGTATTTTGTTTACTCTAAGTTTCAGTCGTACTTAAATTTCTTCTTGAACTCTGTTTAAAAGGTATTCATTCTTTGAGTAAGCTGTTAAATAGAACATAAATGTTGTTTTGTGGGGAGTATCCAAGATACTAATCAATATATTGTGTTTAGCATCCATAGATACTCTCAGGACTTTGAAATACTCTTGTAAACAATGTCTAACATAGACTGTAAAGACTAGAATTGATTTCCAGACCACCTTTGGGTTACTGATCTTGAAGAGGTTGCACCTTTTATATTGTCTGCTTACAAAAGTATTAGTCCCAGATAAAGGAAATGGAATCCAATACTACCTTTTCAAAGCTTATTAATAGCCTGTGTGTTCCTTTTCCTTCTAGCCCCAGAAGTCTTGCATAGTTAGCAAATATGGCGCTGCTTCAAACCTGTGAAGTCTAGCAAATAGACTTCTTTTCTGAAAGAGCTGAAGTTTAGCCCATCAAGCTGAAGCAGGAATTGAACTGAGTTTCTCTGTTTCCTTGCAGATATTCTTAACTGGTAGATTATAATATACAAAAGAAAAATGCTTGAACTCCTATCTTCTAGATGTCCAGCTTTGTTCCCCACGATGTGTGGGTATCCCAGACTTTCAGATATCTTAAGTAGAATTTTTATGGATTATTACACATGCATTGCACTGGATCTAAAAAAGTAGACTAAATATAAGTCTAGAATAAAAATGGGGAGGGGGTGAATTGGGGAAAGGTGGACATTCCTGAAAGTTCCAATCAAAAAAGAGGTCATTGATATACAGACAATTCAGGTACAGCTGTCAATCATAGACCAGATAAATTAATACTCTGGTAAAATTCTGCTTGCAAAAGTTTCTAAAAGACTGAACCTGCCAACCTGCTTGCAAGGTGTAACTCTGCTATGAGAGTTTATAGGGCCTACTAGATGCTACCTTTACTTGATTCCAAATTTGCTGTCTGAAAATGTCTATATTTTAGGGCACTGAATTTTCTAGAGAGAAAAAATTTATAGTTGAGGCTGTATATCTCAATGAGGACTCATAAAGCTGGGCAGATAGTGAAGATCATACTTTTAAAAATGTCAGCTCTACTGGTGGTCATGTTTGTGCCATTGTATGTCAGTTTGTTATGCTTATGTACATACTTCTTTTACATGAGTACGGTTTTGGCAAACTGGCATGTCAAGCTGGAACTGATTGCATTTTTCATATCATGGTAATCAGCAGAGCAGGAAGAAATCAAAAAGCCCTGGTAGAGATGTGGTAACTATTCCCTTTTCATCCTTTGCAGTGAATAGATCTAATTTTAAATTGGAAGTCATTTCCAAATTATGTCCTTTTTAGAGGAAAAAAAAAAAAAAAGATTTTGAGGTCCTTCTCATGTCTAAAGTCCCAGTTTCTTCTCCTGAAGACATTCAAAGACTTTTCTGAACTGTTGCCATCTGTTAAAGTTGGATCATCCATTCTGAACTGCCAACATGGTACTGTATGACCTATACGACCAAGCACACATAATCAATCCGTCAGTGTATAGTTTTTCATTATTTTTAGGCTGATATTGTTGTTGGGTTTTTTTGGTTTTCTTTTTTAGGTTATTGAAAATGTCTGCTATTATTGACAGGGAAATAAGTCATTATTTCATGAACAATTTACAGGCAGGAAAACAACAAATATTTTCAAATACTTTGCTTTATATTATTAGACAGTTGCAACAGCAATGGCTCTACATTGATTATTTTATATTTCTTTGCATTTTCAATAACAATTTCAGGATTGTTCCCTGTTCTTTTTGTAGGTGACAGGGCATTGCGCCTCCCAGTAATGGAAGCTTCCCCGATTTCTACTCAGTGTTGCAGGCAATACCAGTTATGCACCAGACCCTGCTTGTCAGTCTCCACCTTATATTCACCTCTTTTCATACAAACTCATAAAATGAGTTTGTATGCAATACATGCAAATAACTAGTGACACACTGCTGATGTTATCAGTGTTTTTATTTAGCACACACTTGTATTTTCTTGCTTGCTTATTAGAAAAAGGTAACAAGTTCTTGTTTAAAAAATAGTGTGCAAACCCTCTTTTAAAATCCAAATCATATATATGTTTATGCGATCTGTGAATTCAACATTGTGCACATTTCATAAGGAGAGAGCATGTTTTGATCATGTATGATGATGTGTTGACAGTAAATTGCTCTAGGTTGAGATTTTGGTTCTCTTAGATCTAGTACAGATCTTAGTCAAAACCTAAATCTGAGTATTTTGCTATCTGAGATTGATATTACTAAGTACAACTTAACACTTCATTAATATTCTTGT
This sequence comes from Psilopsiagon aymara, assembly GCA_024733675.1. NCBI lineage: Eukaryota > Metazoa > Chordata > Aves > Psittaciformes > Psittacidae > Psilopsiagon > Psilopsiagon aymara. Next base: position 3,278 of record JANRGW010049878.1, on the reverse strand, counting down.
TGAAATGTTTTTCACCACAAATTGTAAACTCAGAAAAGAATATGCTTCATGCTTGACTGCTGGACAGTATATGTAGTGTCTTAAAAGTAAAGTATTTTGTGTGTCAGTCATTTGATTAATTTAGCAAGAATTCTTATCATTATAATGACTGCATATGTGTGTTTTATAACAAGATGCATAGTTGTGGCATGAGCACCCTGGATGGAATTGGAATTACTCAAGAGATGTCCCACATGGTAGTCCCACTAGTTAAATGGATTACCATATAGTCCAAAATTATTCCCTAAATTAGACAGTAAGCTAAGTACCAACCAAAATTTTATTATTCTTGATAAAGAATATATTTGAGTTGGCAAAAGCAATAGTAGTCAATAGTTATTTCTCTGCAGTACATATTGAATTAAGTTCATCGCTTTCCCCTTGCTGTAAGACTATGAGATCTTGGGAAGGAATTTCTGGGAAAGCATCACTTTCTGGGAATTATTCTCCCTGTGATGTGTGGCTATACACTTATAGTATAAGACAAATAATTTTCTTCATTAACATGAGACAGATCATGTTCTTCATTTGCTTCTGACAGAAATCTGTCAAATAAAAGCCAGGCATCTTCAAAAATCTTTCTTCTTGATACCTCAGGGAAGGATAATTTCCCTTGTGGAAGACCAGCAAAGGATGCTACAGTCTTTTGCAATACCTTGAAGGTACAAAGGGAAGAAAATTATTAAATAATGGGGTAGGTCTTTTGGATTACGACTGTATTTGAAACTCCTTATTTGCAGCTCTCTGACTTAGGAAATGCATTGTGACTAAGAAGAGTCCTCAGGAAGGGGTGATGCATTCTGCAACTTCTTTCAAGCTGATGGAATGTTTTGTTTTTAAAGCTGATTTTTATAAATTAGCTTTGAATTACCATTGAAAACTCTAGGAACTGGGAATTAAGTACGAAAACCATTCCTAAAATGATGAGAGAAATAACATGTAAATGAACAGAATATTTCATAGAAAGTATGAATAATTCACTTATTTTATTATAACAATTAAGAATAATAATGGATACAAATGTTAATAGAATTTTAGTTTTACTTTTGACAAGAAAAACCAACATTTTTAGATGCTTTTTGAAAATGTGAACTTCTGTCTTTCTGTGATTAAAATAAGGCTCTACTACTCAAAGCTGCTTTCTTAATTTTCCTGTGGCTCTCAGTTTTTTAACACTGTCATACTCCTTTTTTGTAGAGATAATGACCCTTGCCTACAGTTCTGACTGTCCTACATTATGTTGTGTCAAAATTTCTTATCGTTAGTGCTAAGCTGAAACTGTATCAGATAGATACCCTAGTAGGGAGTGAAAATCTAAGTCTAAAACTCAGAGTTCAGCACAAGTCAGAAGCACTTGTCTTATTGCTTTGTAGACAACATGAGTCAGGTTTTCACCCAAGATTCTCTTTTTTCTCTCCAGCTCACTATGTTTCATTTTAGCCACACTGAATTTAGCAGTTGATGAACTCGGCACTAATTTATTTTTTTCACTGTATTTAAAATGCTAGATGACACTATCCAATGTTCTTCCCTTCAATTTCTTTTCTTTCTGCTTGTTAATGTCACAGTGTATTGCACAAACACAGCAGGGATGAAAGTTAACACAAATGCATATTTGTGGGTACAGCACAAAAATGTGTATCTATAGTCGAACAAACCAGGTGAAATCTTTCATAGTAAAAAAATAAATTAAGCAGCCATTTGTCAAATGAGCGTCTGGAGACTGTTAGTAGTCAATAGAACAGATCAAAAATGGGGGTGGGATATTTTCAGAAGGAAGTATTTTTAAGACATTTTGTGTAACCACACAGACAGACATTCACATTAAAAAGACACTAGGCCTGTTTTTCACACTGTTCTCTTTCTCTGAAATGAGTCACTCAAAGCTTTATATTAGTTAGGCTGAACAAGACGAATAGTCTAGGAGACTGGTTCAACACAGATGAACTCATTTATTGATTAGATGTACAAAAACCTTTCCACTCAATAATAGAAGTATATGAGTGAAATTCAGTGCTTGTAGCAGATCAGACAGACAAGCTGAGAATATGATTTTTGAAATCGATGTTTATGCTTAATTAAACTTGTTTTGAGAGATAGCCATGCAGAATTACCAGTCTCCATCTGTGTAATTCAAATGCAGCAGTATAAAAATATTAGCATACCAGACATGCAACTGTCCTTTGATTTCTATCCACCTGGCATTCCTCGAATAAGAAAAATTAAAAGTGCAGTATACATGGAAACTGTAGGTCTCATGCAGGAGGATAATCTTTATGCAGGATCTGACTTTCCAGAAAAGGTGTAGTTATGACTTGCAAAAAATAATCGAAGTTTATGGAAGTTCGTCCAATTCCTTAGTGTAAAAAAGTTCTATTCTAATGAGCATATAAAATGAAATAGAGCTCTGAGACAGCAGAATACATCAGCAACTGAAGTGAATAAAAACTGGCAAGAATGACAATGACGAAGAAAACACTGGTAGCTAGTTTTACTGCACAATGAGTGAGCAGTTACTCAGCGAGGAACTTTAACTTAACTTTGTCATATTTACTGGCAGGACATTTTTTGCATAAAGATGTCTTTGTTTAAGAAACTGAAGTAGCATTTTCTCTATATACCCTCTTGAACTGTTGAAAGTCTTATGTGTATATAGCACACTGTGATTTCCCTGGTTTATTATTTTTTTCCCTTACTTTTTACTAGCCCAGAGCTCACACACATTTATACCAAGAGCTTGCAAGTGGTTTAGATTCATAAATAAAAGCATCTTATTCTTTCATACGTCCCAGAGCATCCAAGACTTCCACAGGAGCACGAAGGTAAGACAAAGGACCTACGGGAAACCCAGAATGGCAACTTGGGTCCAAGCATAGTAAGAGACAGTGTCTAAAATAACCTCCTTTCTTTCGGTGGTTGAATACTACCTTGTTAGCAATATTTATTAAAAACAGCAGGAACTGTTTAGTTGTTTGCTCTCTTCTACTTATCTATTTTATTTATGATGTCATCATTGTAGTGCATGCTACCGTGTTTTTCTTTTACTAAGCCTTCCTTTTACTCAGCTTTTTTCAACCTTTTGCAATTTATGAAAATAACTGCTTTGAGAAAAGTTACTAAAGCCTAATTATAACTTGAATGAGTTTGTGTTAATTATTGCCATAATCATAGAATCATAGAATAGTTAGGGTTGGAAAGGACCTGAAGATCATCTAGTTCCAACCCCCCTGCCATGGGCA
>JANRGW010049875.1:8036-23554 GCA_024733675.1 Psilopsiagon aymara | reverse complement strand
AAAAAAAAAAAAAAAAAAAAAAAAAAAAAAAAAAAAAAAAAAAAAAAAAAAAAAAAAAAAAAAAAAAAAAAAAACCTCTTTCTTGGAGACTGAGAAATCCACTACAAAAACAGAGAAAAAGAGAGGCAGGAGAAAAAGGCATGATGGAGACAAGGCAGATGAAGGTTCTTGTAAAACCTAAGAGACCTTCAAGAGAAAAGAGGGGAGCAAGGATTTGCAATGCTCCTTCAGAAAAAGGGTGGGTTTAGACTGTTTTCACAGTAAAGTGAGCTCTACCACATACAGAACATCAAGCACACACCAGCATGTCCACCTACAGTGTCTCCCAAACACAGATTATTGTGCAAGGTCTGTAAGTTCACTGGATGGATTCTTTCCATTCACACTCCAGTTTAGAAAGGATGATATAAATGCCTTTCCAGTGGAGATGCTGGATCTTTGTCCTGGTTTAAACCACAACAACGTTGAGATATACTTTATTTTTTAACTAACCTCACAACCAGACTACCTGAAAGTGTAGCAAAACAAATAAATTCTGTTTGCTGCGATCACAAAGCTTGATTTTAATTATGAGGACACAATTTAAGCCTCCCTTAGACGGATACACTGGGCTTACAAGGACAAAAGCAAAACTCAGAAAAAAAAATATTCGTGCTATATAAGCAAACTCCCCTGAGTAGGAACTAACAACAGGTTCCAATAGTTTTAGAACAGATACACACAGTAATTCCCTCTTTGTATTTTGGCAGAATCTAGAGTCAGACAGGGCACATGGGCAGAAAGCAGGCAAATACAGTGAAAAGAATAAACATTTGCTCTTTCTACACTAATGGTTAGAAAAAATGACATTAATATATTTAACAATATATCGTCATTTCAATATGGCGTTACTTAAATGAAACTGAGGTTGGAAGGACACTTGCAGAAACATTAAAGGTATTCTTGATGGCTAGAAGCTAGGCAAATAGGGGGTCAAACTGGTAAAGTCCCCACTTTGTCCTCTGCAGAAGGACAAAGGTGCAGAGACCTCTCTGTGTTCTTCAGGGAGAACCAAAACAGTGCTCCCCTTCATCTAACAAATCTCTGAAGCCACAGAGACAGTTATTGGGAAGCTGGTAAGTTAATGAGGGAAAATCACAGACCATCAATTACTGAATATCCATGGCCATTATGACTAGGTATGTAGGCAACTCCTAAGATCTGATAAATTGCAACAACAAATTCAAACACACCACAGTCTTTGTTTACTTCCCACTCTACTGCAAGCAAGAGAATTCTGAACAGATTAAGTCCTCTCTAATCCCCCTGCCCCTGCTCTTTGGCTGCGATAGGCATCTTCCACCACTCTCACTTTTCAGTCGCTGATCCTGTTTGTTGAGGCAGAGCTCCTGGTGGGTTGGGGCCCTTGGAGCACAGGGTGCTCTGAGTGCAGTTTGAGTGTCATTATACCATTCACTCACCTCTCTGACTTTCTTTATTAGTTTCATCCCGGTGGAGTGCCCTGAAGCCATGTGGGTTGGTGGACAGGGCACTGTGTTTTGGCCGTGGAAGCAGGTGGCCAGTAAGAGGCAGGTCTCACAAATGGGATTCGAATGAGGTGCCATCCAGATCACCTGGGAAGGAATCGGGTGCATGTAGTGGGATCAGCTCATGCCCCTCACCCACAACATGCAATGACATGGATGTCTAGACCTCAAGCAAGCCATCTTAGTGACAGTGTTTTAATAAGAGGCACTGGTCTGGAGATCCTAATGAGAGTGACACAGGACCAGACAGTCTCCAAGCCAAGGTATGAACCCCTGCACTGGACAGGAACTCTGCTAACGATACTGCTAGGTACTATAGCAAGAAAGCAGACAAGCAACTCTCGTCAACACATTACTCCTTTCTTTCCCCACAGTCACGAGTGAGAAGCAGAAGGTCTGGACTTTTACCATTTGCGGATTTTGCACAGATCCATAGCAGGACTGAAACTGCTGGAATCCGGAGTTAGAATATAAGATACCAAATAACGTACCTGCAAATTATTTTTTTCAATAAATAATCTGCATAGAAGGGTCTTGTAATTGGTCAAAACACTTAAGGTTACATTTTCACCTTATTCCCAGAGAAGTTAACCTATGTTGTGGGTTCTAAGCACTGCAGATAAAAACAGTTACAGATGCTTTAAATACCGCATATACAATTCATTGTTCATCTACAACCAAAGATCAGGAACTAAATATTTACACTGCCTACATTTTCTGTGCAAATAATTCTCCAGAATTGAACCCACAATTATTTGCAATCACTTGCTCTAAAATGGAGCCTTCCTTTTATGTGCTTACAGCATATAAAGCTCATGACTTCAGTCAGAATGCACCCAAAGTACAGGGAGGGCTATTCCAGTAAAGCAAAAAACCCAGGCCACTAACAGCTGATGAAGTTCAGCTGAGAGAGAGGTGAAGTGGCTGCTGTCTTCGGATCCGACAAGAATGTCGGAGAAAGACTTCACTCAAACTCCATTCACACACTGAATTAGGGGGAGTGTTTTCAGCAACTCCAGTAGGCTTTGGCTCAGGCCTCTCAACAGCGTACCCTTCCCAAGAGTGAGCTTGCATAACCACTTGCTCTTAGACCCCCCCCAGTAACAAACTTTTTCTCGTCAGTGAGTATCAGCTCCCTTTGGCAATGGGCACATCTGCTTCCTGCAATGCATGCATCAAATAACTAAGAAAAAAAAATCTATTTGCCACAACAAACTATACTGACACACGTCAGGTCTTCTGCATTTTCATACATGTGTGAACACAAACCACAATCTGTTTCAGTTACATCTATGATGTCAGTCCAGAAAGATATGAGCACCAGATATCTGAAAACTGCATTTTAAATATGATACATATTTATTAAATATTTTAATTTTAAATACAGGGCACAAATGGGTTTGTATTTCAGTGATTTCAGCTGCTTTGGTTTTAATTAATGCAGCTTTCACTATAAGCTGTGTAATGCATAAAATACTCAGAATATTCATCTTTTGCACTAATAATACAACTATTTGTAGAAGCCATCCCTCCAACACCACCCTGAATTTGCCTCTCCATATAAATACTGAAATACCACTGAGCTCTGTATGAAATGTGTATGACCCAATACTATCAAGCTCTCAGAAAAATGTGCTTTTCTTCTCAGTTTCTCTGATTCACAGTCACTGTTTGCAAAGCTGTATGACAAATATGTGGATATTATGCAGCAGGAAAATATAATGCAGTTGCTTATTTATAAAAAATAACTTGTGACATCAGGTAAATAAAAATTAATAGAAACTTGACAAGGCATCTCCGTGACTTCCGGGGAGCAGAATCTGTTTGCTAGGCAGAGTTTTCAACTCCTCAGACCCAAATACCAAACAACATTGCAAACAAAGGTCATAGAGGCACCAGAAAATTCATAATACTGAAAGCAAAAAATGTTCTACATCCAGAAGTTCACTTCTGTGCTAAACAAGTGTGACTGTATATTGCTGAGGCTAAAATGTGAAGTCTTCCTGCTCCTTCTGTGGAGTCCTTTTCAAGGACAAATTCCCACCGACGCATGGGGCAAAGGGTGAAATACAGCCATTCTAACCTATCACAGAGACTAGCCTGGCTGCCAGCTGTCAAATCTGGGATGTCAAATAAGAGTTTTGCCTGAAAAAATACATGTGGGATCCCACATGTTAAAACATAGCTTATCATTTGAAAGCAGGAATCAGATAAATGTATTTTAAAAGCATGGGAGACCCTGTTGTTTGGGCTCAATTTTTCTGGTCTTTGTCACGCAGAGGGAATTTCCAGGGAATTACTTGAGAAGTAAAATATTATCTTCCATAATTAAGGCTGTGTAACAAGTCCTTCACTCATCTAGTAGCTATGGAGCTATTTGCAAGCTGTGTACAGGTGAAACTTGAATGTTGCTGATGCTTAAAATATATAGCTAATATTTGTAGGAAGCAGCAGAATTCCCTATTGCTCACACAAAATCCTTTGTTAATGTGCTTCAGAGCATATCTCTCTGCTCCTGTTGTGTAATTGGAAAGCCTAAGTGAAACATGCACACTTGATTCCCTGCTGCTCTGCTCCTCTTGTAGGCGCATCTGACTTCAGTAATACAGACATAATACTGGAATATTAGAGAACAGTCACTTTTCTTCTCTATGGGAAAAGTGCTGTCTGCCTTCTTAAGACCCAGCTTTGTAATGAGCTTTGCCTAAAAGAGATGGGGAAAGTAGCATTTACCCTGAAGTTCAAAGACAGCCTATTTCACTGTAGTCCTTCTAGCATATAAATTATGACTGTGGCTTCCCCATTTTTTCACCATTCCAGATATCCTTTTGCTAGGTTCTCATAAATGAACCAGTGTTCTCTCCTGTCCCCTGCTCACCCATTTACACCCAAAGCAGTATGCATTGCAAGAGGCTACGAAAAGATCCAAGGAGTTAAGAGACTTTTGGTGGGACTTTACTGTCAGAGTCTGTCATCCCAGACTCACTGTGCTTCAGCCAACCGCCAGATAGAAAGTCAGTGCTATGAACAGCAAGAATATGATTCATAGATTTTACTTTCCACCTGGTTGGAACAAAAATATCAATGCAAAAACTGAAAAAAAAAAAAAAAAAAAAAAAAAGGAAGTCAGGAAGTCACATTTTCACATCCTTATTTTTTCGAAATACCTTCTAAATTAGCAAGATAATAAATTTGTGACAGACAAAGCAATTAATGTACATGTGAATGAGTTCTCTCATAACAAACTCTGAATACTACATGAATAGATTGGTCTATATGTCAGAATTTTCCAAAGCCAGCTTCTGTTTACCCATATTATTAAGGGACAGGAGTGAAGGGGAATCTTGTCTGTGTCTTCTCTTAGTGAGAAGGGTGCTGAAAACGACCTTTTGAATAAATATTTTTTAGCTTTTCTGCCCTTTTAAACTCTCTAGACAATGTATTTCAATAAATGAATTCCATTTTATTGGCGGCAATTTGCTTCATTTCTAAATAGCAACGATGTCTAAATTACATTTATCAGGTGATCTTTCAGGCTGAATAAAACTTGAAAGTAAGGCTGATCTTGACAGCAGAACAGGAGTATATTATGAAGACAAAAGTGTAACTACTGAGAGTGAAATAAAAAGATAAAAATAGTTTCCAGCACCGGCATCGAAAATAACTCAATTTACATAACAATTTTTCCTCAACACATCTGTTGAGGTAAAAGAAATTGCAACAAAGGCTATGAGTTATAGCCTATGAGCCAGATCCTGTGAATATTTCAGCAGAATTATATGCAGAAGACTCAGCCTGGAACCTGGGACAACACAGCCACAGTACAGCTGCTCTTAACAGAACAATGACAAGCTATTTCCATCATTTTTAGTAAGACTGCTAACACTTTGTTTCTTTTTTAAAGAAAATTGTGGAAGGATGAATATTAACACTAAACCTAACCCTATGTTTAACCATGAAGTGATGATATAATACGGTGACATTCTCTGCGACACGAAATGAACAGAATAATAATGGGACAATAGAAAAATGTAACACAAAGCGAACAGGACAGCTTTAAAAGTAGCATACTCTTTGCAAGGCAACATAAGCAGTGAAGTGGTTGTGCACTTTTGGGGCCTACAATAATTCCCACTCTGCACGCATTCCCGTAGTTTGCACTCCACATCTTGAATTCAAAAGGTTCTGACTCATCTACCCTCAGCACCACATACAAACTACAGAAGTCTCCTCGACATGGAATCCAAAACCAGACACAGAAATTGAAAAATAAGCCCAAAACCTCTGTCTTTGAATGGGAACACTCTACACAGAGAAAGCGGTTTTTTTCTCAACATTGTTATGAGAGTAACAAATGAATGACCAGGAAGTCGATGCATCTGAGAAACCTCTGATGCCTTCTGAAAAGCTTCCATCTCATGGAAAAAAAGTTTTCAAAACCTATTCTTTCCCAACGAGTAGCAGTTGAGCCTTTTATAGCTTTTCTCCTGGCATGGGATTTGATTAGCAAGTACAAAGATTTAGACAGAGATTTATTAAGTAACAGTTATATTGTGTTGTAATTAAAACGTAGGAAATTCGCAGTCTACTTAAGCGTTTAAAAATGCTTAATGTAGGAAGCAATTACACCTCATTTTCAAATTATTCCCCTGCCTACAGAGCACGCTGCGGACAGGGTAAACCGCGGCTTCGAGGGCGGCGGCGGCAGGACGTGCCCGCTGGCGCTCCCCGGGACTACACGGCCTGGCCCGGGGCGGGGGCTCGGGGCCGGGGCCAGGATAGAGCCCCGGTGGGCGGTGTGGCTGTGTCCGAGCGGCGGGCGGGCAGCTGGCGGGGGCCGGAGCGCGGCGATTTTCGAATGTCTGCTGCGCGGCTGTGCCGGTGCGGCGGGAATGCGGGAACTGCCCGCCCTGCCAGCCCTGCTCCTGACGGGGGCCTCTCGAGCAGGAGAAAGGCGAGCTGGGGGTGCCGGGGGGCTGCGGCAGTGTGCCGAGGGAGGGAGCTGAGAGAGGAGCGGAGGGGGGAAGCCAGGCTCTTTCCCGACGTCGCCAATCTTGGCGGACTCGTTTGCAAACCAAAACTGATGGAAGGCCGGCACCGGCTCCAAACCAAGAGCGGCAGTCCGGGCAAGGGCCGCAAGCCCGAGGCGGAGCTCAGGGGCCCTGTGCACCCCCGCCCTCCTGCCCCTCTCTCTTTACCTGGCTGTACTTGGCCTCCTGCTCCAGGGAGCTCTTCTCCAGCCCGTTCACGGCGTGCTGAGCGGTGGGGGGAAAGCTGTTTCGGCCCAGGCTGCTCCATTCCTCCACCTTGGGGCTGGGGTAAGGCGAGGTGTCGCTTACTGCTGGGAAACACGGGGGAAGGAGGGGTTAGAGGTAGGAGCCGGAGTGCGGACAACTTCGCTCCGAGCTGAAAATGGTTCCCTCTCCCCACCGGACGCAGCCTGTTGGGCAGAGCATGTCCTTCTCCCTCTACACCTCGCTAACCTCGAGGGAACCACTGGAGAGGTGATCGAGGGGGAAGAAAGGTCTCTCGTTGCAGAGGAAAACAGAAGTCGCCATCAGAGTCGCTGGTCCCAGCGCCCCTGCGCGGGCGGGAAGCGCTGACCCCAGGCGTTTGTCCCCAGGGATCTCCTAGGGGGATTCACAGGAATCACCTCGGATGCGTGCATATGCGAGTCCAAAGACAAACCATATCCCCCGTTTGAAATCACCCTGACACAGCTACAAATGAACCAGCCTCCAAACAAGTTTGGGAAGGGGGGGGGGGAACTACCCAAAAAAAAAAAAAAAAAAAAAAAAAAAAAAAAAAAAAAAACATGCACCCCAACCCAAACAGAAAACACAACAAACGAAACACAAATAAAATAAAATTTTAAAAGTAAAAGAATGGAAAATTAAAAGGGATGAAGAGAATAAAGGGAGGGGAGAGGGCTTAAGTCCTGTTATTTACACATGCATCAGCCGCGGCAGGGGAGTACCGGGCTGTGTTGCAACGGTCGAATTCCCGGGGCCGCAGAGGAGTGGAGCAAAGAGGGTTTTGGGGAGCTTCCCCAAGCGAGGCCACGTCAGAGCCTGCGGAGCTGAGGTCCCAGCTGGGCCGGCGTGGGAGCAGGCTGCCTTGCCGCACCGCTTCGCTCGGCCCCTCGTCAGGGCCGGGGAAAGGCACAAATCTGAAGTTGTCTTAAGAAATTGAGCTCTCTCGGTGAGCGTCCTTTTCTGCTGATCTCACACTTTCCCATGAATAGGGGCTTCCTTTCCGTGTCAGCAAGGTCAGTTTATCCTATAAATCAAGGGCGAGCAGCCCCCATCTGCGGCATCGGCCGCGCAGCAGCCCTGGGTCTCTGCTGAGAAGGGGAGGGGGGGGGGGAGGTTTTACATTGCAGAAAGATGTGTGCAGCTCCGAGGTCTGAGGGAGATGGGCAGATACCGAGGCACCCGGTGGTACCGTCAGTGGCCCGCCTGCCTATGTGGTGTTAATAAGAGAACTCACTAAAAAAAACCACAAACAAACAAACAAAAACCCCAAAGCAACCAACCTCCATTTCTCCTGTGATGATAACATTCTCATTTTTTTTAATGTTCACTGCCAACACTACCCCCTTCCCCAGCACAGAGCAGAGATTGCCAGGCGTGTGTTTGTTAAAGTCGACTCAGAAACCCAATTGCTTGTGCCCGTGTGGTCTGAGGATAAAATTCATATCGTGAAATAGAGGGCGAAGAAGGACAAAACTCGTACCTTTTTGTAAGTATGAATATAAATGAAACATACTTATGTGTATGTGTGCTACCTGGAAGAAAATACCACCTTTTTCAGAAAAGAAAATGAAACTATTCTGCAATGCCTAGAAGATCAGCTTGCATTTGAAGTGCTTCTGGAACCGGATTGTTGCCGTTAAAAAAGCGCAGAAAACAAATCACGGCCCTCCCCCCCACCTCCCCCCAGCTAATTGGGAAGGAAGAGTGGGACACAGAGATCTCTGTAGACAAAGGTTATTTTATACCTTTGTTTTAACCACTTTCACGGCTAGTTCACTGGCAGAGACCGAAATGGAAAAAATGTCCCTTCCTCTGCTGCAAAGCGCAGCGAGCTGCTGGGAGACGCCAAGCAGTTGCCAGGCGGAGAAACAGAAAGAAGGTGGAAGGGATAAAAGAAGAGAATTCTGGGGCTTTCTTTTCCCTGGACCACCGCTTCGGTGGAAAATACACCATCAGAATGAAAGCAATTAGGTGACATTTGAACTTCCTGCCGGAGCAAATTTGGCCTGATTGCGAAAACTAGAGAAAATGGACTTCTCGGTAACGCCAAGGCGGCGCCTGTGACCGGAGGGCGGCAGCGAGCCTCGGCCAGGGCAGGGTGGCAGCGGGGCTGGAGCTCAGCTCCCCTGGGGTCGCAGCACCCCGGGCCCTTCCCTCCGGTCCCTGTCGCCACTGCTGGGGTCACAGCGGCTGCGGTGAGGGCCGGGATGTACCGCCTGCTGATTCCTCGGCAGCCCAACCCTGGCCTCCGATCAGCTCGCGTCCTGAGGGCGCATCCTCCGGTAATCTCAGAGCCCGCCTTGGGCTGGGGGCAAACGCAGGAGGCGCCCAGAGACCAACCATGGAACCTCGTTCTTCCCACCCTCGGAGGGGCAGGAGACTAAGAGCAGGGGACAGAAAGGAGACGGCCTTATCTTTCTGCCCAGGTTCCCCCTCCTCACCTTGGTCTGTGATGGAGCGGATCCCCAGGATGTCCGTCACTGAGTGGGAGGACGGCCACGTCCTCGGCATGGCCATGGTGCTGGAGAGCGCTGGCACCCCGGGAGGGGTGGGCACCTTGGCTCCTGCAGCAGCGATGGGGCTGGGGTAGGAGTAGATGTGGTTGTAAGGCAGAGCAGGCTGTGGGGGTGGCTGGTGCTGCTTGTAGGACTCGTAGTGACTCTGCTGAGACAGGTTCCCGATTTTGTTTCGGAGGATGCGGCTGATGGAGCTGACCGACGGCACGTTGTATTTGTCGCACACTCCGTCTGCCAGCAGGCGATCCCGGATCTCCCAGGCGAAGATGCCCGGATCCCTTTGTTTGTAGGTCCGGATGTGTTTTACCACCGTGGGGGTGGTGACCCGAGGCTTGCTACCTCCGATAGCCCCCGGTAGGATGGAACCCGTCTCGTTGTAGCGAGCCAGAATTTTGCTGACACAGCCGTGGGAAACGCGGAGCTGCCGGCTGATGTCACACGGTCTGATGCCCAGTTGCGCCAGCTCCACAATCCGTAGCCTGATGGCATTGGGCAGGGGTCTGCCGTTGACAAACACCCCCCCGAGCTGGTTCACTTCCCCGAAGGCAGGTTCTGTAAGCAAACGCACAAACACAGCCGTCGGACACGGCGAATGGCTCAAAGGGGGCTCCTGAGCTGCTCTTCATTGCGAGGTAGATGTCACAGCCCTGAGATCCCCTGGAAACCCCTTGCACGCTTCGTCAGAATAGCGGGATAGCCCCAGAATTGAGGCAGAGGAAGGAAAGAAGGAAAGAAGGAAAGAAGGAAAGAAGGAAAGAAGGAAAGAAGGAAAGAAGGAAAACGCCGTGGCGACAAATGTCGCAGCTCTCCAGACTATGCATTAAGCATATTTAAAAAAAAAAAAAAAGAGCACATTCCAGAGATGAAAAATGAGATCTCTCCAACAGACAAATCAGCTTTATTGCCACAGGAAAAAGGAACACGAAGAAAACAAAAAGAAAACCATTTTCGAAGACGGGGGAGGTGGAGGAAGGAAGAGTAGTTGAGGAAATTCTTTTACATCTTGGGAGAGGCAAGGGCGGGCAACGCGGTGCTTCTGAGTCGCGACTAACATTTTAAAGACCGTTTCTGGTGCTGTTAGCGCCTCTCGCTTAACAGCACAATTACACCAGGCTGTAAAACAAACGTGCTAAAATGTTAACTACTAAGATCGGTGTCAGGAATAATATACAAAGTGCCACAGGCTCCAGCCATCCACTCGGCTCTGATCCGGCCTCGCACTCGCCGAATAACATTAATAACAAATCAAGCAAGTAACAAACCCTGTTCCTGACCCTTAACGTGTTCTTACAACTTGTACGAACACGAGCAAAGTCAATAAGGGAGCTGAGGCGGCGGTTCATGACGGCGCAAGGGCGCTTCCCCCTCTCTTGACGGCACTTGAACCCTCCTGCGGCTCCCGGCCACTTACCCATTCCTCCGAGCGGGACACCTCTGAGGCTGCCCTAAATCCCAGTCGGAGACCCGTGGCCGGAGACAGGCTCCCAGCCTCCCGCGCTCCCGGCTGCGCTAGCCCCCGCGGCTCTTTGAGCTCTACCGAGAAGGTAGCAAGAGCGGGAGGGGAAAAGGGCTACAAGAAAATCTACTTCCCGAGGAGAGAGCCTTGACTTCTGCATTTCAACCTCAGGGCAACGTGGGCAGGGCTGGGCTGGGCTGGGCGCCGCGGCCCCCTGCTCCCCCTGGCCCGCCCTCGGGGGCGGCCCCACCGCCCAGCTTCCCTCCCAATGGCCAAAGGAGATGACGGACAGCACGGGCCTGGCGGCCCTTCCGCTCTGCCCCGCCACTGGTCCCGGCACCTGGGCCCTGCCATGCCGCCGGGGCTCCTCCGTACCTGCCCGGCGGTAAGTTCCGCGGTCAGTGCAGCCAGTGCCGCGGCGGTACTGAGCTGGGCCGGCGCTGTGGTGGGTCGGAGGGGAGCTCGAGCACGCAGCCCCCGCTGGGCCGGGGCACAGCCGGGGGAGGGAGGGGAGGAGAAGTGCGCTGCGCCGGGCACCCCTAGGCATTCCCCTGGCACCCCCGGCCTGCGGGTCCCTCCTCCCGGCCTTCAGCGACCGGGGAGGGGGCTTCGGAGCTCTCAGAGATGGCTCTTTCTTTCTCCCACAGAAGCAGAGCTATGTCTTGACACCCGCGCGACTTCCCCACGTTGGTTTCTCTGGCGCGGGAGGGAAGTTTTTCCTTGGCTACGGTCGCCTTGTTACAATAAAACAATTTTTCACTAACGAACATCTCATGGGTGGTGCACGAGAAGGCTATGAGCCGTGAGAGTTGTCATTTTGGTGGAAACCACAAAGCGATAGGGAAAGCAGCTTCGGCCCTGGGAGGCGACGAGACAGGGCTGTCAGCACCTGGGCATCGATAGGGACGCCGGTGCTACCTGGTCGTTCGAGGCCGCTTCTGGTTCTCCTGCAGTCCCCAAAGTCACCAAACACTGCCCGGCGAAGAGGTGTAAAGCGCCAGCGCCTCACTTCTGATTCAGCTTTATCAAAGGCACTGCTGCGTATTAACAGTTGAAAGAAAAACAGGCAAAGCTGGTAGAGAAGTATGTGTGCTTCACACCGTGTCTGTGGAAGGGGTGTTTGGTTTGGCATTAGGTGTACAGATCCTGCTCCCTGAGCTTCTATGCGTGCTTCTTGCATACATCCACGTACATCAGGCTGCACTGGATCACCGTCTTCGCGGCTCCAAACAAGGATTTATCACAGGGTTTGTTTTTTTATTTCTTTTTCTTCCTAAAAATCTTGTTTCTTTTGATTTTGTTTGTTTGGGCAGGGATCTTGGCTGGTTGGGGGTTTTTGTGGGTTTTGTTGGGTTTTTCGGGGGGAGGGGTATTAATAGAGTCTCGAGGGTGCAGGCTCTATACGTAAAAATTGAAATAATGTCGTGACAAGAATGCACAAAATGTCAGGGAGTAAAATATGAAATTGATGTCGTTGGGGTCTATGAACACTGTATAAATATTCATTTTAATGGAAAAGTTTGTAAGTTATTTTCAGGTTAAAAAATCTAATTAATTGAGCTAGATTTCAGAGCCTGCACATATCGCAATGAGTGCGGATGGTTAAGAACAAGTAGATGTTGCAGCACATCTCACAGAAATTAGTACCATGTTGCGGACGTTTTGTGACGGGAAAGTGGCCATCATGGGTCTCTTTCGCAGGTAGCTCTCTCTTTGGTCTGAATATAGGCGGATACTTCTGTTTCCTTCACAAGAATTGGAAAAAAAAAAAAAAAAAAAAAAAAACAAACAAAAACCAAAACAAAACCCAAAACAAAACAGAAAACTAGACAAAACACAATAAAACAAAAACAAAACCAGAAACAAAAGAGAACCCAACAACATCAAATTTTCTATGGCAATTTTGTGGTTATTTCAGAAATATGAGCTGCCCATCCAGAATATTGCACTTGTAAATCGGGGTGCTTCTTTGACATAAATAAAATTACCTTGGCAAAGGCGGCACGCACACACGCGCGCACGCACACCGCAGCACAAATGCCATGATCCGAAGGCGATCGTATGCTGCGCAGGCAATACTCGCAGGCATTTGCTGAAGCAAGAATCCTTTTCAATATTGTGAGCTGACCTGCTTTGGGTATTTTAAAGGCAGGAGGCAGTGAAAGAGTGGGACCAGGATCCAACCTTTAATTAAGTTAAATATGCAATTAAACAATGGAAGGGGTTGCCCCCCCGTGAAACTTCCGATCCGCACTAACAGCGTATTTGTCCCCGAAGCAGAGTCGATAGAGATCCCCGGCAGCTTGCCTGCTGCCCCGCACACGCGTCCCCTCCCGTTGCTTCAGCCCAGTCCAGTGGCGAGTGGCTGGGACCAGCTCTGGTGCCCGCCACTCCTGAAGCTCCCCAGGGCTGCCGGGATGCTCGGGCGCGCCCCGGCGCTGCTCTCCCAAGCTGCCCGGGTAGCTTCTCTCCCCCTCTGTGCCTGTTATGTGCACAGTTGTGTCCTTTCTTCCACTCTCTGCCGTGTCCTCCAACCTGTCTGTTCCCCCTCCTTCCCTCTCCCAGCCCTCCACCCCCGAGACCGCCTCTGATCTCCTGGATATTTGGTTTCTTTCCCTTTCTCAATGTGTGTTCCTGATGTGGTCCTGTCGGAAAAGCTCGTTTACTCTGCTCGGGTCTCCAGTGGTTTAAGGATAATGTTTATCAGAAGTGAACGTGCTCAACTTGTTTCCATTCAACTGCTGAGTGTGGGCTGAAATACCAAAGGTCACATCTACAGTGAGTCGGTAGAGGGCAGGGGGAGACGAGAGGAATACGAAAACATTATAATACACAACAGCCTGTTGATCGCTTCTGACCTGCTGGCAAAAAGATTTACTTTTTTTTTTTTTTTTTTTTTTTTTTCAGGTAGGAAATCACTGAAGAACAGGAGGGAAAAGGCCTTAGCGAGAGGACGGCGAGGGGAGCGGGGTCGGGGCTCCACCAGGAAAAGGGCACGCGTGGCTGGGCAGGGGCTCTCTCCGAGGGGAGGCAGCTCCTCCGGCAGCCGCCCTGGCACGCACCCGCTCCCCACCGCTGGGTCCCCCCGACTAGGCAAAGCAAAGCGGGGGGGCTGAAGGAGACTCGGCAGGGGCCAGCCAAGGGCCGGGTTTCCCCTCACACCCCTTCGCCTCCGTGCCGGGGAGGCGGACTGAACCGTGCCATCCCGCACCATGCTGCCCGGATGCCGGCGGCTGGTCTCTCGGGGGTCACTACCTCTGTCTGCCTGATTCCGACATCGGGCCATCGCAGAGGGGGGCTACTTTCCTTCTCTCAAACACGGTCTTCTGCCCTTCTCTCCTCCAGTAAATGGACTTGGTGTGAGTTGCCTGCAGCAAGTCGCCTGAGCGGCAGCAGCTCCGGTCCAGGCGAGGCGGCGGCTGGCAGTCCTTAACTCCCCCCCTCCCATGAGGGCCTTCTCTGGCGCTTTCTGGGGCCGGGGGCCTCCCTAGAGTGTCTCCGGAGAGGCGGGAGCTCTGTATCGGCGCGACGGCATCTCTAGTCCCCGCCGGCCGGGCTGCGGTCAGAGAGGCGGCTGAGGCCGCCAACGCTTCTGTGCTCAGTGCGACGTGGCCGGCTCCGGCCTCCCCGGGAAGCTTTCAGCGAGAACCCGTCCTCCGTGGGGACTTTTCTGTGGTGACTCCGGGGGATTCAGTGCCTCGCTGAGCCCCAGCTCCCTCCGCTTCCCCGCTGAAGGGAGAAATCAGCCTAACATAACACGGCACACACACACAGAGCCCCTCTGAAGCTGCAGATTTTTAACGCCTTCTTTTGTTTTTCTCGAAGGAAGCTGAACCCCCCTCCTTACCTAGGGGAGAGGGATACTGAGAAGCTGTCTAGGCAGAGGGATGTTCACATGACACCACATTTTGTAAGTAGAAGCTCCCCCCCGTGACCCTTCCCGAAGGGCAAATACCCCCCTCTCCCATGCGTGTGGTTGGATGGCTGGGTTTCTCGAGCTTGTGTGAGGAAGATGTGAGTCTGGGGTGAGCGGACGTTACAGCCACACAGAAATGGTGTGCGCTGTCACAAGGACAGTCGCGCGCTTTCGCAGTTACCTTGTTTTCTCCTAGTCAAATTTCCCCTCCCCTCTTCCCTCCCGGGAAGAGATATGAACAGTTTGGAGGCGAAAGGGGACCTTGGAGCCGGAGCAGGGGTGAGGGGGGCAAAGCAGTGGGGCTGTTGGATAAACTTTTGGACACCTCTGGATTAAAGTCAGGGAAAAGTGAGCAGAGGCAGGTGGAAGGGCAGCGACAACCTAGGACTTTGTCTGGAGGCGACCCATCCCGGAGAGAAGGTGCTGTGTTATGTAGATCCCGGAGACCCACGGAGCATTAAAATTAAGCTTTCGTTTTGTACACAGCTATTCCTTCACGCTGGAGTAAAAATTCCACAGGATGTCCTGGGATCGCTCCCCATTTCTGCGAGGTATGTAAGAACCAAATGCAGGATGCAGGGGCCCTCGTGTATCCTCGGGTATTGGCTGCCATATGCATTTCCTTATGCGGCAGAAGAGCTGTGCTCAGCAGGTTAGCGAGGGCACCGTGCTTTAGTAGGGTGAGGGAGGGGGCTCAGGGCAGGTCCCTGCTGACCCCGCTCTCCACCGGTAAAGAACGGAGGGAGGGAGGTCTCCCCCTCGCTCCCATCCCGAGCCTGCGGGCTCCAAAACACCGGGTCTGACTCCCAGGTCTCAGGTGTGCCAACCCCCCCCCCCCCCCCCCCCCCC
>JANRGW010049872.1:4058-30150 GCA_024733675.1 Psilopsiagon aymara | reverse complement strand
AGAGCATGAGGCTCAGAAAGTCCTTGGCCAGACCAAACATCACAAAGCCATAACTAAAAACATTGGTGTTATCAGCACTGTTCTCAGGCCACAAGTCAAAACCA
Organism: Psilopsiagon aymara; assembly: GCA_024733675.1. Classification (NCBI taxonomy): domain Eukaryota; kingdom Metazoa; phylum Chordata; class Aves; order Psittaciformes; family Psittacidae; genus Psilopsiagon; species Psilopsiagon aymara. The sequence goes on along the minus strand of JANRGW010049872.1, from coordinate 30,046 downwards.
CAGCACTGCACCAACTACCAAGGAGAAAAATGATTGCTACTGCTGAACCCATGACAGGTGCATTTGCTGTTTTTAAGGAACCTATAGTCACAGCTTTTTTCTATTAACTGTATAAAGGAAATAATAAAAAATATTTTGGTCTATATAGTTTTTATTTTGGTAAAAAACAATTTAGCTAGCAGTTGTCTTTGCATACTATGGCTTAAGATGGATGGTTTGGGGAAAAAGTTTCTTGTCTTGAGCCACCTACAGTTAATTTCCTACATTGTTGTTCCACAGACCCAGAGACATTGGAGGTCAGATTCAACTACTTTCATTTCAGCTGGATAAAATATTGGTTCCTAATCTAAGGAAATTATCTGGATTTCTTGAGTCAGTGAGCAGAGATGGGTTGTAGAAACCTTTTTTAGTGTGGGAAGAGACATTCAATGGCTGTTTATCTCACATTGTCACTGTCTCTTTCTTCAAGGATGGAGAAAGTCTAGAGTAGCTCCTTAGGCTTTAAAATTTCAGTTCTTAGATGAAATAGGTCATAACCCCCTCTAGTCTTCTTCCTGAAAAATGCCAAGCTCTGTAGCCAATATAGCAAATCATTTCAACTCATTTGGAGTTTTAATCTGTAGCTACACAACGAGGCTTTCATATTTTACTCCTAAACACAAGAAAAACAGCTTTCTGGATCCAGCTACAGAATTTATCGGTTTGCAAGACTTGGATCTGTCTCCATGCCCATTTACCAAACTCTTCAATACATGGCTGAATCATCTGGGATTATGTATGCTCACTGTATTTGAATAGTAAAATACTTGCACAATGAAGCTTCAGTTTCAGTGGCAGCCCTAAAATAACACTAAAATACAAATAATAGATAAGAACAAATATGATAGAAATTCTTATCCTGCATCTAGAGATAGAAATGAAAAAACCTGAGCAGCAAGTCTGAAGTCTGCGTTCTTTCAGGCTCAAATGGGACTCAAACTTCAAAGCTGAGAATAGATGTCTCAGTCTAGAATCCAAATTTACAAGTGAAGTTTGACTATGTCAGAGCTAGTTCTCTTACCCTACATGTAGTAAATACCTTTGAACTCACTTCTATGAAACAGAAGTGCTTTCTGAAGAAATAAGTTGAAAAGATAAGTGGCTTACGAGCTACTGTAATTAAAATCTGAAAGATGCTTTCCCAGCTGTTGCTTTTGAAGTTATGCTTAGTTGGTGGCTAGGTGCCAGCATTCAATTAGAAGTATGCATTTTTATTAACAGACTATCATGTGTTATATTATGTCAATAATTCCTTTTAAATTAATTCTTTTTATTTCTCATGATAGTCACAGGTGTCCAGGTCATTAAATATTAAAACAGGCCCCACTGACAATTGTGCAACATCGTAAGTTTATTTGGTGTTTTATTTGCACTTCATTTGAAGTTCAAAATTAAAATATCTCTGAACTTGTAGAAAGGAGGGTTTGGCCAAGATAAGTTAATGCCTGAGGGGGAAAAATAAAGAGAGATGCACAGTCTACATGGAACTTTTTGACTGCATTTGAGTTTTTAATCATCATGGTTTCATTTACTTAGTCATAATATGCATGCTGCAAGTGGGGGCCTCATTATTTTGATTCACTTTCTTAGATGTCAAAGTCTCAGGCTGGAATTAGTACTGTGAAGTGGGTTTGACATTTGTAGGCTGTTAGAGTACTCAGCTCTGTGTCAGAACAGCACAATAAGCTACTCTCCCAGCTTTTTGTTGCAGGTTTCATCTCACCTAACTTCAGATAGTGTAAATACCTTCGTCTAAACTTGATAGCTAAGTTTTCTTAATTTGGCTAATTCAGACAGCCATTTTGGGCCAAGGTGAATGGAGCCTGGAGGTGTCTTTTAGACTTCCACACATGATGACAGGAGCTTTAAACAGCAAAGTCAGACAGAGTTTTCCTAGTGTGTGAAGATACCTGAAGTTAAAAGAGGTGTTCTCACTCATATTGTCTTCCCTTGTGGTTAAGGCTCTACCCAGTATTAAAAACAACTGAGGCACATTCATTTTTTTTCAAGTACCAGTGGAGGTTCAGGATACTATCTGGTCATTTCATCCATAGTATATAATATTTGGTTTCCTCCTCCTTTATAATATATAATTTATAATAATAATTTATGTTATTATACTATTACTATGACAAATTCAGGACTGCAGCTCATACAGACTGAACTCTTCTGAAGCCTGTGGAACAGCAGGGCTGGTGCGTCTCAGCATTTGTTAACTACTAAAGAGGTCACTTCTGAGACTGAGGGACTCTATTCTCAGCCAGTCTTGGCTATTCTTTTAAAAGTGGCACAGGAAGAAATTTAAATTGTACTGTTAAAAGCAAAATTAAAAGCAACAGATCGGCTGCTTATTTTTTCACAGTAACTATTCTCTGGAAATGAAGGTCCTTTGAAATACTGTTTTTTTACTAGGTGTCAATAATGATTGTAATACAATACATATCATGTTGGTAAAATACATATAGTTAGTAATGCCCTTTTTTTGTGGCTTACAAAGGGTGTCAAAAAGTTTTGTCAATACAAATTAATTCCTTCTTGCATTATATTTTTGAGTAGCTGCCTTCTTCATTTTACACATAGAATAAAATGATCTGCCTACAGTCATGTGAGATATGTGCGAAAAGCTAATTGAAAACCTAGGAATTCCCGTTTTTATTCCTGCTTTGATGGCTTTCTGTGGAGGTGGCTGACAAATGCTGTTTCTTGAGATATTTTGGAGTTAAGAGCACTAGGAAACGAAGTGCTGTATAAGCTCATCTGCCAGCCCATTCCAGCCTTTCATTCTAATCATGGATGAGGACAAACCTCATGAGTTCAAATGATAGAGAGAATTGTTAGAAATAACAAAAGAGAAAAGAGAACAATTACAATGACAGAAGATAAATAGCATTTAACACTCATTTCTTGGTAACAGCTTTTCTAAATGATTTAGCTAATTAAAAACTACAGATGTTGATTTGACCTATTAGTCATTTCTCATTGCACTTTTACAGTTTCGGACCATGAAATATTTTTAACCATCTGCAAATAGCTTAAGAAGAATATTCTTCTTTCTTAGGAATGTCATAAAACATTCTTTTTATAACTAAACAGCTCTTTCAGCAAAACATGAATTTTCACTTAGATCCAAGCAAGAGCTGAAGTTTTTCTGTCTCTGACCTATCCCTGACATCTTTAACAGCTACCTTCAGGTGATATATCACTTCCTTCCATTTCTTAGCTCATCTACCACTGAATGGTAATTAATTGGCCTTTGCCAACAACAAAGCATTGTCCAGCTGTGCTTTTGAAAAGAAAGACAGTGTTTTGTCGCCTCCTCACCTTTTAGTTCATGTACCTGTCTCTTCATTTGTCGTGGTTTAAGCCCAGCCAGCAACCCAGAACCATGCCGCTGCTCGCTCACTCACTCCCCTTCCTTCCCCGCTCCCAGGAGGATGGGGAGGAGAATCGAAAGAATGTAACTCCCATGGGTTGAGATAAGAACAGCCCAGTAACTAATGTGTAACACAAACCACTACTGCTACCACCAATAATAATAATGATAAGGGAAATAAAAAGGGAAGAGAATACAGCTGCTCACCACCTGCTGACCAATACACAGCCTGACCCGATCTCTCCTTTCAAGGTAACTGCCCTCAGTTTATATGGTGGGCATGACATGCTGTGCTATGGAACCTCTTTGGCTAATTTGGGTCAGGTGCCCTGTCTCTTCTTCCTCCTGCCTTCCCCTCCTCCCTGGCAGAGCATGAGGCTCAAGTTTTTAGTCAGACTAAGCATTTGAGCAGTAACTATAAACATCGGTGTTATCAGCACTGTTCCCAGGCCAAAAGTCAAAACCACAGCACTGCACCAGCTGCTAAGAAGGAAAAAAATGACTGCCACTGCTGAACCCAGGACATCATTCCAGAGAGTACCAGCACCCCAATATTTGTGTCTAATACTCTTAAGTCTGTGAATAGCCTGAGGAAGTTGGTCACTTGCCCTCCAACCCAGTATCCCACACATGAACACTTGGGTCACTTGTCCATACATGCATAGACTGTGATGGATTGCAAGATGTAGCAAAATCTGCCAGGGACTTGGAAGGATTTCAGTTTCTTTTGATAGTCTGTGACCTATTTATGTGAGCTGTATTGATAAATGAAGTGAAAAATCTTTTACACCTTTCAGTGACGGTGCTGTTTGGTCTGGCAACAGTGCTGGCAATTCTAGTGATGTTCTGTAGGAAACAGCTGGGATTATTAATTCATTTTTACATAGGTCACTAAGCATCTAGAAGTCAATATTTCTTTTAAATTGCTCTCAATCTGGACCAAATCCATTCTGAAGGTGAAAGGTTCCAGATATATGCTGCTACCAGACATTATTAGAGTCTTTTTTAAGCTTTGCAAATTGTTTTTCCTTGGTTCATCCCAAGAATGACTGTATTAGGCAGAACAGAAAAAACTATATGTTCTTTAACTTTCATTTTCAGCTCATGGTGTGGTTTCATTTTTCAGTTCTTGGAAATATACTTTATTTTATTACAGATGACATCAATCAGGGTAAAAAAAAAAAAAATAAGATGAGAAAGACTTGATTCTGAATCTGAAACAATTGCTCAGTGACTCAAGACTCAAATGTAATGAGGAAGGAAGAATTGTAAGAAAGATTTACACATATGCTGTTAAGGAAAAAGCCAAGCAGAACTGTAAGGTTTCAATTCACAGGAATTTCTTCAAACCTGCAATTTGACTTTGACTTTTTGAGAAGACATACCTGATGGCTCCAACATCTGATGAAAGTCAGAGTAGAATTACTAGACTTCAAGGTGCGTAATGTGAAAACTGTGGGTCTGAAACTGGACCTTAACATTGTCAGCCTTTAGAGGAAAGACATATCAAGCCCTATATCTTACTTGAATAGTAAACAGCTGGAAAGAATATGGAGAACAGCTACTGTAACTATACAAGGGCTGAAAAGAGTGCATTGCAGAAAGATGTTAAAAATGCAGTCCTAGCTCTTTAAACAGAAGATCAAAGGTTATTTGATTGCAGTGTGTAAACTCCTTCTTGGAGAGACACTAGTGATACTCAAAATAAGAGAAACAAGCAGTACAAGACTGGCGGCACAAAGGTGGACCCACATGTATTCATATGAGATATATCAACAATCTTACTTTTATGAAAATTGAAACAACAACAAAAAGAGTGGACAAAGTGTTGATACCAAGCCTGTGTGTCATGCAGACAAGCAGAACTAATCAGTCACACTGTAAGAGTGCCTGGATGAATTAGTATCACTGATGTTATGCAAAAGGTCACACTAGATGGTTCTTTGGTATCTTTGGATCTTGATGTTTTTTGCTTGACAGCCCTGACTCTGTCCTGCCTCCAGCCTTGATGAGAGGTTTTGGAGTACGTGTATTTGGAAATACCTGAAGTGTAAATAGGCTCAAAAGAGAAATTAAGAGACTTCAAAAATTACTTGAAAAGTTCTAGGGCTTCTGCCTTTTGGAAGTTGGTTCTATGATAATAATTCAGATAAATATGGACTTTCATTACAGATGGGTTGATCAAAATGTGACAATTTTGTTGATACTGCTTTCACTTTCAGTAATGGGCTTTACGCTCAAGTTGTGACAAGCAGGCATGCAAGCAGCTGGACTGGAGGCCTTACAAAAGAAAGCTAAATATTTGAGAAATTTCCTAATACAGTTTTCAGACTGAGGAGATTTGGAGAAGTCCAGTGACACAATTGGTTGGAAACATTCTCTCATTAAATGATCTCTATTTAAAGAAAAGTTTCCTTTGGAAAAAAAAACTTACTTTTGCAGATAATTTTTTGAGTTCAGATACGGAAATGAAAGACCAGATTATTTAGTTTTGGGTTTGTTGAACCTGAATAAAGTGCCTCAGTTTGATAAACTGGTCAGAAACAGCTCGTGATTAGCCCATTCAATATTATTACTTGTTTTGTTGTGGTAATGTCTCTCGGGATTTTCTGTTCTTCTGACTCATTCCCATTCCATCCTGTGGGGCACATTGATTGTATATAGGACAGTTAGATGTCCTATTTAAGCAAGAATTGTGGTGCAGTGTGGGAGTTCTGCGATGTCTTATGTAAATGTCAGCCTTGCAGAGAGCACAGGAAAAGGAGCAAATGTAGGCATCCATAGGTCAGGTGGAAGAGAAATATGCATGCCATGGAACCTTTTCTCAGGAGTATCTGCATTATGGTCTTTATGATCAGCTGGACTATTATTGAGAGAAAAAATAAACCAACAATTTGCCTCCTCTCTACTACTATTACCTTTTCTTTTATCTCCTCTAAGTTCTGGTTTTCTTTTTTATCAGTCATGTTGAACACTAGTAAGGTTCTTCATTGAACTTCAGGCACTCATTTTCAGGAAATTACTTGGCATCGTAACAGCTCTTAACATCTGTGATTCTTAACTTGGAGATAGTTGACTAAAGGGGCTAGGCAGAGTTATAATTTATTGCAAATAAATTACTTTCTTTTTTTTAAACTAGGACTTAGCGTTTTGGTTTTTTTTTTCCCTTTCCATTATATTTAATCTATTGGAGTATGAGAATAACACAAGGGATAGAATGTGTTTTGTATTGCAATATATTTCAGAGGACAGGCCTAAATAGAATGTCCTCATATTTCCATGAAAAAAAAAAAAGTCTTTGTTGGAATAAAGATGTTTTGTTTCATTTTTAGACAGATGCTGATAAAACCTATATGTGGAAATACATAGGCATACCGAGTCACTGTATCCAGCAGGTTCTACACCCGATTTTCCACTCCTAATATAATGTCATATTGATACTTAATTTACTTTCAATTTACTATTCCTGATGATCCTTTCTTTTTTGTGGCCTTTTAGATCAATCTTTATTTAAGTTAATCATTACAGGAAAATATATCAAAGCCTCTCAATATGGAAGAACTCTTCTTTATTGTAAACTGACTCTTTTGTTTTTCATAATTTTAATTTTATTCCCATTCTTTAAAATCTTCTTCCTGTTATCACGATTTTCTAACTCCACTAGAAATGAAAATTCTGTAGTTACCTCTTTAACAGCTGAGAATGCTTTTAACTGAGGTGGATCTGTTTTGACTAGCAGACACATGCAGACACAAACTGAATTTGGTTCTAGGCTCTAAATTTTAGGTGTTCATCGTCCCACAAAGGAGGTGGGTAAAAAAAAACCCAACAAAACCTCAAAACCTGTGAGTTTTGATAATTCTGAACTTTTATATCCTGATCAGGATGCTGAATTCCATTATAGTTTTTCCACACAAATTCCCACCACTTATCTGTTAGCAACATATTTTTCTCTCTTATGCTTTTAAAATAGTGATTAGAAAAGAAGTTAGCTACCTATTTGAAATATTAATCTAGCAGAACACACACACAAAAAAATATATTTGCATGGAAATTATCTACATGATTTTTTAAATGATCTTATACTAGAATTTTTAAGAAACTGTCTTAGGAGTGACTGTTCAGAAAGTTCAGAACTGAAGCATTAAATTACAGCCTGATTTTTCAAAAGTGGAATCACTGACAATATCCAATGAAATTACAAAAAAAGCAGATTTAAGTGCATAACTTTATATGTGTATATTTAAATTTTTCAGTCCAAATCTGCAAAGAATATAAAGAAAAGTCCTATTAGTGATCCTTTAACAGTCCACTACCAAAGCAGTATTAAACTGGTATGCTTTGGTGTTCCTAAGACTTAGTAGATCAATATTAGGTATTTTACATGTAAATCCTTTGCATGCATTTCTATAATAAGGTCAACAGTACCTATTTTGAAATTCCCCATTAATCTGTTTATTGAAATGCACAAATAGACACTGCATTGAAAATTTCAAACACAAGGCTTCCTTCAGTCTTTTTCCAAATAACTTACATGCTAATTCTTCTGTATTATAGGTGCTTCCTTCTAAGCGCAAAACTTGCCTGTTTAAATAACTGAGTCTAAAACGTTCATGTTTAAACCTCAGTATTTTTGCTACTTCTAGCATGGAAGATGGATAAGTTAAAAGTACTAAAAAAAAATAATATATGTTTTAAGGGCTGTACTTCCTGCTGTTTACTATTTTTCTTTTACTGATGAAGTAAATCTGCCAATATTGGTGATGCATGTTTCAGATAATTATAATCACATCCTTTTTGATTTAAGAACAAAGATACTGAAATTATTTCACTTGCAATTACCATACTCCTCCTCTCTCCACCTTCTCTTTTTAGGAAACCTTCCAACCAGCCAAACATGAACACTATCAGAACCCAGCCTGAGCTGATGACAGCCAGAAGAGGTCCTTCAGTACAAACCAAACTCCCCTAGGGCCAGACTTCCAGGTTCTTTTCACAGATACCACCCTGGACTTGTTGCCATTTCTAATAAATATGAGCATTAAAAGTGCTGATATAAAACCCACTAGAAGCAATGCCTAATTTTTTATAAGGATTTATAATTCTACTGTACCATTTATGCAGGATACTGAGATGAATGAATAAAGACTTATTATCTTAAAACAATCTGATTTTGGATACCTCCAGTTGAAAGAGTTATCCTGACAAGTCCTTCCATTTTCTGAAAGGAAGAATTTATTGGTAATTTTCCACTTAGAAACATGTTTGGGTATGGTTTTGTTGGTTGGGTTTTTTTGTTGTTTTGTTTTGTTTTTTTTTTTTTTTTTTTTTGGCAGGGGAGAGATGCTGTTTGTTGGGAGGAGTTTGGTTTGTTTCATTTGTTAGTTGGTTTTTTTATGAATTGAGCATTGGCTTGTACAAAACCTCAGAACTTTATGGAGTAAAATTGTGAGTCAATAAAGATGGAAAACATCCCTTGATAAGAAGAAATATTTTATCCTATATAAACTGAATCTGAGTGAGTTTTGTTTTGGTTTTGTTTTGTTTTGTTTTCCTTTATTGTCTCCACAAATTTTTTACCTGCATGTCCTAACTTAAATATTTCCCTTGTAGTTTGTTTTAGTCACATTGTACAAAGTTGCAATTCCTTCTACTTACCTGATTGCTAACAGCAGTGCAGACACAGTGTGACAGATACCCCTGAGGGGTGTCAGTTCTCAGAAACATTCCTCATGCATAAGGGCGTGCCTTTTCTTCAATCACCCTCTCAGTAGTTTTGTGTGATCCTGCTAGACAGCGCTGAGGACGTTATTCCACGACAAGGGAAACTGGTGAGAGGGACATGCAGGGACTTCTGCAGTTCTTGTTTTGCCTCCATGTGAGAAGAACCTTAACCTTTGCTCAGGTTTTGATATGTACTGTCCTATTCAACAACCAGAAACAAAAGAGAAATTGGCATTTTCACCCTTTCCCTGTTTTCTCTCCTGGTAATGATTGAAATGTATTTAATTCCTCACGTAAGAATGATTCATCTTGTCTCCTTTTTAACTGGTTAGCAGGTAATAAATGTTTAATCTCTGAGGTAACTGGCAGTCCTATGGTGATCAGCATAATATAAGAGCCAAGATAGAAAAGAATGAGCGTGTAAGCTAGCAGACTAGCAATTTAGAATTTTTTCCTTTTCAGCTTTAAGAAAATCTTGTAACCTGTATGGACCATTCTTTTAGGGCAATTTCATGCAGATTATTTTCTCTTTTTCTATATCAATCCTAAATTAATACAGTAGGTGCTCTGCAGCCCGCATGGTTTTGCATTGATCTTGGCCAGCTTGTTTACAGTGTTTTGGCAAGTTGCTGATGTACTTCTCCCTGGGGATAGAGCAGGGGTTAATTGCTGTTAAACTCTCAGTGCCAAGTAATGGTTCAGACTCTGTGCTACATTAAAGATGACACTAATAAGGAAAGAGTGTACTGGGTTGCTCTGTGTTGAAAATTGGAGTTGTGGTGACAGAAACTTGGAGCAGAGCTGATGTAATAGGGAGGCCATAATGTAATTATAACTGCTGAACATGTGTCATAGCAAGTTAAATGATACATTAATGAATCAAAACAGGTGATGGAGTGTTGCTCTTTCAGCAGATAGAGGTGTTTTCAAGATCAGATTGTCATTAATTTAATAATCTGTAAACTGGATATTCTTCAAATTATAAGCAAATCAACTTTAATGTTTGGGGTTTTTTTAGTGTATTACTTGTCCTGTACCAAAGGGGTGAAAAAACAGAAGATGTTGTTCTCAATATAATTTGTTTAGCCCTCTTTTATTCTATCTCTATTATACCAAATACAATATATGAGTACCTAACATTTTTCAGCCAGGTGTGAGATCTGTTTCCTTGTGCTCTGAGCAGACTGAATGAAAGCCAAGAGGTGCGTAGACATATTAGTATTGAGCCAAGCTAATAAACTTTGCTGAGAGACAGAATATATTACACCAAATGCGGTCAGTAAATGGCTTCAAGTTAGCTTGAACCATGGACAAAACAAGCTCACGCCTGCCCAGAGCAGAAGTAAGCATGTAGTAACAGTGTGAGTTATATTATGTATAAATTCTCTTTGCTATTATGGTTCTGCAGCAAATGAAAAATCATCTGTTACTATTTCTTTGTTTAACTACATTGTCACAGGTGAAGTTCCTAGTTTTTTATTCTGAAAGCACCTCTGTGTTCAGGAGTTAAATAAAGGTTCCTGTTCCAGATCAAGTGGCAGTCCAAGAGACTACCATACAAATAATACTTGATTGCCTGAATCTGAGCATACCTGTATCTCCAGGAAGTTCTGAGTACTTAAAGAAACGTGAAATATTTTTACAGGTAGCTTTGGTCAAGAAGTTTAAAGAAAAAGGAATATAGTTATTTTTATGAAAAAAAAAAAAACAAAACAAAACAAAAAAAAACACAAAACCCTAAACAAATCCTTTCTTGAATAGTACAGTCCTCTGATTCCTGCATGTCTAAAACATTCTTTTTATTTCACGTTTGTCTTGTATTCCATAAGCTTCTCATTTTTCTTCATGCTGTTAAAAAATAAAGCAAAGAATTTTTTTTTTTTTTAAGGTTCTAGATGAGTCCTTTCCTGAGTTTCTATTAAAATACGGGATTTAAATGCTTAAATTGAGTCTTTTGAAAATGTCACAGTAAGGTCATACTTTGACTTTATTTTTTAATTCTTAATATTTTCTTCTTTAAAAATGAAATTTGGCTGCAGATTCTTTGGTAAATTCTGCTTCTGTATTGTTTTCTTCTTTTCCTTTCTTTTCATTAAAGTTTTTGGGGTTGAACTCCTTGTGTTTCAAAAACCTTGGACTTCACCCCATTTTTCACATGTCATACTACTTACAAGAGGCAGCTCTGTTCATCAGCATGTCCTGTCTCGCAGCTCTGTTCTTTGATAGAGCACCTCCTGGAGGCTGAGCACTCTCTCAGGCCTGAGTCTGTGAGTAATATCCAAGGTGTGAGGAACTGTTCACATATTCTTTCTTGGTCTTGCCATGTCTGCTTATTTTCCTCTATGTTTTAATGAAACAGATTATAAAGTGTGCAGTTCAGTGACTTCCTACTACGGCCACCCTGCAAGGATGAACAGAAGGGCATAGCACTTGACTTTAGCAGATTAATTGTGATTTGTAAAGCTGCTTCCAAGTACATCAGCAAGAAAAATTTTTATGCTTTCTACAAAGTTCAACTCTGGCCTAAGAATCATTTGTATTTATTGGAAAAAACCCAAACCCCTTATTTCTCAGAAGCTGTCAGGGAAGTCAAACGTTCCTGAAGGGAGATGTCCAGAGAGCAGACATCACCACTGGGAGCAAAAGCAGCATCCTATGTGTCATTTGGCATCCCTGGCCCTTGAAATATTGGTCATTTGCTTCTGTTGGGGAAAGGTAGGAAAACTATTGTTTCCATGGAATGTATTGGAAGTCTTCTGCCTTCATGGTCAAGTCAGAATTTTTTGTAGATGAAATCCCTGATTTTTTTTTTTTTTTTTTCCCCCTGGAGATTTTAGTTCAAGTCAGGTCAATCTTAGTGAAAAGTGAACATTCCTTGTCTCGCATGCATTAAAAAGCTATGGCACATGGTCTCCCAGTACTACATCTGCTCTAGTCATCCTTACTATAGAGTCTTGACACCCCAGCACTTTCATGTCTGGCTGGTCAGTTAACCAGATCTAAGAATCATGGATATTTATTATGGTTGCCAATCTAAGAGTGAATTTCACCTTTGAGAGTCATTGCAAATTTCATTGCCAGTTTTATTTATTGCAGTGTAATACTGGAAAAGAATGGCTAAGCACTATAATGCGCAAGATGACATTCTGAAGGAAAATTTGTTACCTTACGAGGGATAAATTTTCTAGAACATTTCATTAAGAAGGTTTTTTGCAATATCCAGAAGTTTTTCATGTTCGGGGTAACACATTGACTCTCCAAGGTGTAAAGTGCCACTTCCTTAGTTGAAGAAAATAGAATAATCCTTTACCATGAAGCAGATCAGATCAAAAATGTTGCACTGCCAACATTGAAATATTCTGTGGGAATATAAGAAATCTGTAGAGATATTGTGGGGAAAAAAGCGTTTTAGTTTTGGAATGGACCATTGAAACTTTTGGTTTTGAAGCAATGTTTTGTGTGAAGACGTATTAGATTTTGGATTGTTAACCATCATCTATGATTTAAAAACTTAAGATTAGAATAAAGCAAGATATTTTTACAGAAACACAGCATGACCCTAAGACAAAGTCAATTTACCTCATAAATTTTTACTTAAATGGAATAAAATAAATGAAGAAACACTCTTTTTCTGACTTTGTAAGAGGAATAATATGAAGAAGAATATGAACCAGAGTTGGAACACATGGGGTGCCATCTAGCAGATTCTGAAAACTTACCTTCAGAAATCTCTCATTCTTGACCCAATTACATTTAGGGACTGTGGTGATAGGACAAGGGGTAATGGGTTCAAACTTAAACAGGGGAAGTTTAGATTGGATATGAGGAAGAAATTCTTTACTGTAAGGCTGGTGAGGCACTGGAATGGGTTGCCCAGGAAAGCTGTGAATGCTCCATCGCTGATGGTGTTCAAGGCCAGGTTGGGTGGCACAGTTTAGTGGAAGGTGTCCCTGCCCATGGCAGGGGGGTTGGAACTTGCTGATCTTAAGGTCCTTTCGAACCTTAACTATTCTATGATTCTACGATACCCTTCCAAAAATTCAGTGACTGTGAGAGATTCATCAGTCTCTGGCCCACCAGTAGGTTGTTATTGATGAAGGAGGAAAGCAGATTCAAAATACTGTGATATATGATGCAAAAAGGAAATTCCAGTCTTTGAAACAAACTTTAAAGAATCTGCTGATCCTGCTTTCCATGAAACCTCTTTCTCTGTGTTCAGACACCCACACAAAGCAATATTACACTCTCTGGTACATGTCAAGGATAAATTTCTTTTTACGTCTTTATTATCATGTGGAGGTGCTCCCAAAGCACCATAGTTTTGTATGACATCATAGAAATAAATAAAATGTTTGAGAAAATTGCTGTGTCAGCAGGGGTTCTTTCACTGATTTTTATGTCAGATTTTCTGTCCAGTACTGTCCTGGGTTCAGCAGTAGCAGTCATTTTTTCTCCTTCTTAGTAGGCGGTGCAGCTTTGTGTTTTCGACATTCAACCTGGGAGCAGTGCTGATAACACCAGTGTTTATAGTTACAGCTTAAAATGTTTTGTTTGATCAAGGACTTTCTGAGTCTCATGCTCTGCCAGGGAGAAGGGGAAGCTGGGAGGAAGCAGAGACAAGACACCTAACCCAAACTAGCCAAAGAGATATTCCATACCACAGCACGTCATGCCCAGGATGGAAAAAAATACGGAGGGCAGGAACCCAGAAGAGTTCAGTTCATGGCTCGGTCGTTGCGTGGTGAGTAGTTATATCCTCTTCCCTTGTATTTCCCTTGTCATTATTATTATTGGTGGTAGCAGTAGTGGTTTGTGTTGTACCTTAGTTACTAAACTGTTCTTATCTCAACCTGTGGGACTTACATTCTTTCGATTCTCCTCCCCATCCCCGCAGGAGTGGGGCAAGAAAGAGGGGGGAGTGAGTGAGCAAACTGGGTGAGTTATAGTGGCTTAAACCATGACAAGTACCTACATAATATAATAGAACAGTAATTTGCATTCATGTTATCTATATATAGACCCTATATTGGCTATTAAACCTAACTTCACATGCTGCAGGCTTGTAATTCTGTAATTGTCCCTTATCTACAGCAGACCCTAGATCAATCCTTGTAAAATCAATCTTGCTCTTGAAAATACCTAGGTTCCTGCCCTAGATATTTGCAGTGCAGTTATTTTTTAAAACTAGGCAACAGCTGAATTCAAGAACAGGAGACAAAGAAAGATGGAGACCATAGCAGTCTCAGCACAGCTGAGACCTAGCATTTGTCGGGTTGTGTTGGCATCACATAAGTGAGTTTTAACACTATGAAGATGGAGATAGCTTACAGGTGATAACAAGGTACTAAGGTACCCCTTTGAGGCCTGTCTTCATCCTTTCTATGTTTTGAAATCCACATCTTGCTCCTTTCTTGTATACCCTTGCTTTTACACTCTTTGTAGCCTGAGCATGGAAGAAAGAAGAAGAGGTGCCCTTCAAGGTCTATAAGAAGATGGAGACTTGTCTCCAGTTACAAGTCAGTGCTACTTTTCACTGAGGGTTTTTTTTTGTGTGCATGAGATGAAAAGTAGGGAAAAGAAAAGTGGACGGAGGACAAAAGGCCCCCCAGTAGAGCACTGGAAGAGGATAAGGAGGATTTACAAAGTACCCTGTACCAGTTACCAGCGCACTGTAGCAATGATTAGAAAAGTAGGAAGAAAAGTGCAAAAGAAGAGGGTGACTGGGGCAAGTTTCAAGAACAGTGTGGTTAACTGCTTCAAAGGAATGTAAAAGTTTAGTAAGGATGGGAAAGGAGGCATTATACTAGCTATCCTGATGGTATTTTTGATGGGATTGTAAAAAATATAATCAGCAAGTTCACACATAAAAGGAGTCTGCAGATAGCAACCACAGCCAGAACATTGCCAACTGTGCAATAACAAGAATATTTAGTTAAACACAACTGTTTCTGTTGATTTATGTATTAAATTAAGCTTTATTTCATCCACAAATTTCTGTTTCTTGTATGTCCCTAAATTTGCCATAAGTTTTAAGCACCTTTTGTTTATATCTCTTGGCATGGTCTTCTTTCTGGGCAAGGGCTTCTTTACCTTACTAATTTAGAAAATGCTAGAAACTGTTGCTGAGTTTAAATGAGACACATGCTTACCTTAACCTTAATTTGATATTAAGGCTTCTTCAGTTATTGAAGAACCAGCACCAAAATTACTCTTCTAAATTGCCTATTGAACTTCCACTCTGATGCAAATCCCTTCTAGTCTTTTCTATATTCTACTCTTTCTAAAACGTCCTTATCAGCCTTTCTCTAGATTTCCCCAAAACTACCGTTGTTAAGAGTATATTTATTCTGCCTCCCTTTTCCTTGATTATTTATTATCTTTCTGCTATTTTATCAGAAATATACATTTACCTTGTAGGACATATACATTGGGACATTTTAGCTGTTTTTTTACTGTGATGACCAAAGGCTGGTCTTTGTAAAATGTATTTGTTATCAAATTTGCCTGTGTCATATGCTTTTGAGTAAGGAATGTAAACTTCAATATTATAAAGAGTTCCAAAGTGTTTCCATTGCTACAAATTTTGGTTAATACACTGAGAATTGCACAACACAGAAAATAAAACTGATTTTATTTTGTCTTAAAGTTTTACTAGCGCTTCCTCTTGGCTCAAGGTGTAATCGTAACGGGTGCCAGTTTCCCACAAATGCAGTTCACTATATGTTGCTGCTTCCAGAGGCAAGTAAACCAGCCTTCCATAATCTAAGTATTGCATGTGGTAAACCTCTGACACCCCAATCCATTAGCATTCTCTTTAGAATCCCCAGTCATAGCATCCTTAACGTCTTCTAAGTGGCAGAATTGCACCTTAAAATATAGTATACCTACAATATTTACAGTTTATATATGTTAAATCATACAAGTGTCTGATTTCAGGGAAAAGCAACACGAAGAACATTCCCCTTTCAAGTGACTACAGTTTCATTGCAGCAAGGACTCAGCTAACAGTTTTTTCGTATTAAGGGAGTTATAATTTGCTGGCAGGATCTCGACAGTTGTCTTTAGAACAAGACAATATGCCTTTCCCCTCCCTACCGGGCCTAATTCCCTGGTAACCTTATTGAAAATGTGCATGGGCTACAAAACTAAAGATTAACTGTCCGGGGACCTGCTTCCTGGAGCTTATTTGAAGATTAAATCAAATGGCAGGCAATATATATTTGGTAATTCAGCTTTGTTTCAGACTTTTCCAATCTGGTGGCAAGTATAATAGAAGAACCTGACACTCAAAAGCACTAAACGGGTTTTTCTTTTTTTCCCTTTTTAATTTGAAAATGCCTGGTATTTCTGTCCCTGGCAAAATTAGAATTAATGATTTATTTCCTCATGTCTTAAGATCCTGTTCTTTTATTTTTTAACATGAAGCAAAGTAATTTTAATTACAGCTGATGTGAAGGTTTTTTCTCTTTTTTATGGGATATTATTCTTTCTTCTTATTTTACATAACAAATAGCAGCAGAGTTTAAAGAGAAGCAATAAAATATCTGCTATAGCGATACAGCATTCATTTAAACAGAAAGGGAAACAAGCATATTGGTTTTTAATTCAGTGTTTAGACTGTGTATTAGTTAAACAGATTTCTATTCAACAAATTGGATTGAGATGGATGGAGATGTTATGCTGTTTTAAAAAACTGTATTTAGAAGGCACATTCAAAGACACTGATGTGCGATTTGTCCTAGTAGCAGACATCTGAAGAACAAGTGACATTCTTACACAAAATCTATATTGGTGATGTATTTAATTACAGACTTGATTGAAATTGACAGCTTCAGTGACCTATGAGTGCACTGTTGCTGACTGATGGATGCTTCAAATCTGGTTACTTTTAAACCAATTCACATACTGTTCAATAACATACTGTCAAGCTGCAAACTACATTTTTGCATGTATATGGACTAGGCAGAGAACATTTTAATTAAAATAGAAATGAATGATATTTAAAAATTGATGTAATTCTTAAAAGTGCAGACATTATGATTTGAATAGGAGATAAAGAATTCTCAGTATTATTCAAGGTGGTTGTATTCCTTAAGAAACATATATTTTACTTTCATACTCACTCATATCAGCCCCAAATCTTTCAACTCAGCTTAGTTTTCCAGCCTCTTCTGCACTTACGTGGGCAGTTCGCATTAATAGTTAGACATAGTTATTAAGAAAATCGTGCCTCAGATTTCTGAAAGCATGTGACATCTCTTAAGGGAGACTTTGCAGGCTTTGTAGCCAACTACAGTGCAGAAGCCAAGCTCTCTGGCTCCAAAAGATAACTGAAACAACCACTTTGCTCGGCTTTTCAGGAGAATTCACCATAGTATCAACTACAACACATTTCCCATGCCTCTATATTAGCATATGCAATGTATAGTCGGATGCAAGTTTGGGGTTAATAAACTGTTCTTTGCACCTCTATCTCCTTTGTTTCCACTTCTCGGTGGTTCTGTGAGGTTGGCTTATGCTTTTCTCAGCCTGTTGAATGGTGACTTCCAATTCTGTGGACAGGTAGATATTTCTTAATAATATATAGAAGCATAGGTTACCTTCTGGAAGAATAACCAACAACATATGAACTTCTGGCTGAAGAGCTCATGTCCCAGCCTGAAGCCAAGTAAATAGCATAAAGGACAAACAGGTACCTGAGACGTCAAAATGTCAAGTAGCCTCATACTCACATTCAGTTGATTTGTATCTATATCCTGGCTGTAATGGTAGCAATAAAAAAGTAAACAAGCTTTCCCTCTTCCCAGATTGGTCACAGTGACCAATGTCCTCTTTCTTGCTAAATTATATTGCTGTAACTAAATATGTACATAATTTAAAACCAGCAACATTTAGGTTCCAGGATATGTCAGCTTACCTACCCAGTGAGTTCACTTCTCCACTGAGCGTATTGAGAACTACCTGAACAATCATATTTCTATTGATGATATTTCCATTCTCTGAAAGAACAGCAAAGATAACAATGCCTGTGTGAAACAAATACAGTCTAGATACAAAGCATCAGGCTGAAAAAGAGAATTTTCCGTGAAGACTAAGCTCTTTAAACTATAGGCTTTCTGTCTTTGAAGGTGATTTCTCAGTGTAGCTAAAATTATTAGATTTGTACAGAAGTAACAGAAAATCAGACTCCCAAGAGCTGAAATCTTCATTTAGAGGAAGAGTGAAATGTTTCTTGTTTACAAAAAACACCCAGGACTGATCTAGCCTAATGAAATTTTAAAGAAACATTATAGTAACTTTTGCCCAGTATTTAAAAATACTGTTTTTTCACTTTTCTTCTGTTTCCTTAACACATTTTTGTATTCTACTTATTTAAGATTTCGCTTCACCCTGGAATTCATCTTTACACTCTCTACAGGATAAGTAACAGAACATAAAAATTCTGAAAATCTTAAAGTCATTGAGAATTTACCAGTGAAAACAAACTCACCTTCTTACCAATAAGCATTATGAAAATCTTTGAGTGGAAAATAAGTGCAAATAAGAATAATTAGCATAGGTAGTTCAGGGAGTGATAAGCGATGTTACAATACTTTCACAGCTTGTATCAGAGCTATAGTTTTATAGCATGGAGCTGCAGTTATAGTCAGGATATCATGATGCTTGTTATGGACTAACCAAAAGACTTATCTAGGTTTTTTTGTTGCTTGCACTGAGCTCTAAATTGTCACTGAGGATAATAGAAATTAACAGTTAATTTTTACATGCTTTAGTTCATGGTTCATGCACACCTAAGTGAAAACATTGCAATAAGTGCAGGTACAGTGAACAAACCTAATAAAACATGTTCTTAGCAGGAAGAAAAAGGCTACTTTATCTACCAGGTATCTTCTTTTGCAAATTCAGAACAAGTTCTTCCAGCCCAGAAAGCAATTTCTCTGCGGAAGAAACTGAAACTAAACCAACCTGATTACCCAGTGGTGCCTGAGCCATCTTCTTCTTGCCAAGCATAAGGGCTCACAATTCTGCAGAATGGTCCAGGTTGTGGAAACAACCTGGGGTAAAACTAAGCTTTTCCCTAGCCTGGGTCACTGCCTGGCTTTATTGACATGCATTGGGCTGAGGGAAAAGTGTAAGAGAGAACAGCTAAGGATTACAGCAGATTGCTAATGTGTAAATTAGACAGGTGTTTGATCTTCCTTTTCCTTTCATATACGTGTGAGGAATCAGTTAACTAAGGTTTTGAAATAATGGGCTCAGCAGACCTATATTAGTATGTTCTGTGATAAGGAGATAAATGGCATTGGTCCCTCTTTAAGCTTCTCTGTGCTCGCCTTCTGCACTTTACTGGTCATCCCTAAACTGTATACCCGTACACCACTGATCTGAGGGTGTCATAAGAGCTGTAATAAGGATAAAAACGAGGAGAGCAATAAAAATAATGTTATAGTTGCTGTGACCTATATCTAGGAATCATAAATTTTCCTTCCCTTCAGGAAGAGTACATATTGAAGACTGCTAATCCCACATTAAAGTTTTGTACTGTGAAAAAAGAACCAAAAATCCCAGGCTTCTTTTCTCTACGAGGAATATTTGCCTGTATGACCAGGGGTCATGAAATACTACCCACTGTAGAAAAAGAGTGTTCTGCTGAGAACAGAAAATAAATTATTTGAGCAGAATTACTGATTTATTTTTCTCCTTTTTTTTTTGAAAACAGTGCACCAGTAGGTTGCTAATCTCTTCTCCCTCATTATGGCTTCTTTTCTGGTCAGCCAACCACTCTCCATGTATGTTGCTTACACGCACAGAGCATGTGGCTTGTGTATTTGCTCTGTGAACTGGGAATAGATCAAATCCTTCTAACCCTTTACCTAAGGTGTAGGTGTAGAATGGTTTGAGTCTGAGCATGCTTTCTGTTTCCTCATTGTATTAAGTGCTATCCCCAGGACTAATTTTGGCTTGAACTTGAGTCAATTTTATGCAACTTCCTTTGCAATGAAGGCTCCCAATATTTACATTTCTGTCCACACATGAATGATCCAAGCAGAACAGCTCAGATTGAACAGCTATGCCTCTGACTGCTTAACTAACACTTTATAGTATAGGACCTTATTTTCACCTATTTATAAATTTTTCAGTCTTCAGAAATGTTGGCTGAAATTTTCTGGGTTGAATATATGCCTCAAGCTTAATAGGTTAAAATAGTACAACTGCTTCTAAGCACAAAATTAGGAAAAGAAGCTGTAGTTTCCTAATTTTTAAAACTATTATTTGCAACAAGTTTAAAAGTAAACCTTGATAACATCTATGGTTTATTATCTCTGAGTCAACAAGAAAAGTTATAAATTCAAAGCACGGATGTTGCTCTGTCCCCCTCTATGCCTTGCTTCATTTGGTACCAGTCAAGATGTGTGGGGAAAAGCTAGTGGGGTAGCAGACATACCTCTGGCAAATCACAGTTTGGTTATCTGATTTGAGAACTGGTGTGATTTTATCACCGAGCCAGCAGAGCTTATGAATTATGCAAGTAGTATCTGGCCCTAGAGGGCAGAGACTGGGCACAAATTGGCATAACTGCTCCACTTTCCCACTTTTTATATAATGTCTTCTGTAACAACAGTACCCTCACACCTTCGTGAGCATTTGAGTATGGGCAGGATGGGCCTTCTTTTGTACCAGGCCAGTCTGAAATTCTATTTTCTCATTTTATTTCCTTGATGGCCAGAAGTTATAGACTGCCTGGATTTCTTGAGCAGGGTGAGTGAACCAGCAGTTTAACTATGAAATTACCTTCTGAATTTTGTTGGATTATAAACTGAGATACACAGCTTTAGTTCATAGTTTTGGAGAGAGTCACTAGATGAGATAGTTGGGTATACTGCTGAAAATTAGTAAAGTTTACAACCAGCAAGGCCTTTTTCCATGATCTCCAGTTTAGGTATTTGAAACCCCTAGGAAATCTTTCCCCTGAATTAATTTTTACATTTATCTTTTTCTATCTAATCTAACAAAGATGAGTTAAGGCAATTCTAGCTGCAATAGTCAAATGTTGACTATTTATGTGAAGTCCCATTTTTTTTCTCATCAGATTGTCCACTTAGCTGTACGTGTAGTATAAGAATAATCTGTGCACATCAGGAGAAGTATTACAATGAAGTGAATACTACACAAAATTTGAGCTGAATAGCAGACTCAGTGTAATTTTAGTAATTTTTCTTTTCATTCTCAACTTTTTTATTTTCCTCTCCAGCATTTCTGGATAGACATTCCAAGGCCATAATTGTGAATTGGATGCAACAAACAACCATCTGCAGGTCAGAGAAATCCATCCATCAGCATATCAGCAAGTGGACCTAAAATCTTTATTGAATTTTTATTCATGAGAGAAAGAAACCGTTAATTGGTGATTAACATAAGAAGGTAATAATGAACTCAAATCTGTGTAGTACAGTTTTGTTAGTATTCATTTTCTGCAGGCAAGATAAGAAAACAAAATGAAGAAATTATTTTTCATTTGCCAGAAGAGCTTTTTGTGTAGATTACTGATGAAATGCATTTTGAAATCTGATGCATCTGTACACATCCAGATTAATTCTTCTGATGTAGTGAAATATCACAGATATCTCCCAAAAAGGGAGCTTTTTAACAAACTGTAAAATCTATATCAATCGCTGTTTATTCACAATAATTCATAGCCCTGACACTTAATTATGGCTAAATATAATTTCTGACTTGAAATATTTTCAGCACAGCACTCAGCATATTCTCAACTTAAAATGCATTTTTTTTGTATTAAAAGTTCAAATACATTAATGGATTTGAGGCTGCCATGAAGATGTCTATATAGTCAGCAATTACTGAGTTTAAAGTATGAAAATAAGTTCAATTTGTATAAAACAGACAACTCTCTGAAAAAAAAGATAATATCTCTTTAAAGTGCTCTTTTTCTGAAAAAGAAAAGCTGAAGTGACATAAAAAAATATATCAATTGCTTGTCCTCTCCTAGTTTAATTTCTTTTTAACTTAAATAAATATTTCTTTACATTTAGCAACAATAAAAAAGGCTGTTCTTACTCATTTTGTATGATTAAAAGTACATTAGCAATAGAGATGTATTAATTTACAGATACAGATACTAATTGCTTAAATATTGAGTTCAAAACTAGACAGTAGTAGAGGGAAGAGATAATTGGTTCTTGCTATAGAAAAAAAATATAATAAAGAACTTGAAAGTGCTGTCACATTTCACGTAACAAGCAAAATCTCCGAATATTTGAAAAATATTCTGAAAGAAAATGTCTTGGGGCTTTCTTAATGAGAATGAATGTGGCTTGAAAAGATCAAATAATATCCACATATGTCAAATACAGGTTCTAATAACAGTTAGCGATAATGAATAAAATTAAACTAGGTCATTTTTTTGTCATTTAGGATCCAATAGGAGGCATACTTCTTCATAACAGCTTGTTAAAATCTAATTAGAAACATTTGCTGTATTTACAAAAAAAAAAAATTCAATATCAAAGTTTTTAAAAAAATTGAAATGAGATATTTTACCATTCTTTAATTCTCTGTTTTGATTTTATTAGCATTTGAGCCGTAAATGGCATGTAAATATGCCAATATTGTAATAACTGGGATAACTTGAAGTAATATGGCAACTATAAGTAAATTGAAAGGGGAGATGGTTTTTTTCCCTCTCCTCCTGAATGTGGTAGCTTTTAGTAATCCATAACTGTCTATGTATATATGGAAATGAACATACCGAAAAGCCCAGATCGCAGCATTCTTTGGGCACTGACCTGATGTGTCAACTGTAGATACCAAAATTTTACTGAAAATGCACAGAAAAATCATAAGAGAGGAGGGAAGAAAAATAAGGGTGAATAGTTTAACACAGAAGTGATTACAGAAGAGGTCTTTCAGCTTAGTCAAATTCAGTGTATTTTCAGCGTTGGGCTGAATTTGCCAAGTACATGGTGTCCATTCACCTATAACACTGATGCTTAAGGAATACAATAGCTTATCAGGATGTTTGTTTTAGAGACGGGTTTTGCAGTCACCACTATATCCTGCTTTAGAACTGAGAGAAGTGAGAGGTAGAGCTGGTTGGCATTTATGGCTGAATAATTTCCTGATTCAAATTTCTGATTTGTTAAATTAATTTATTTCCAATTGTCAAAAATCTCCACATTCGTTTTTTAAGCTTTGTTCTTGTATCATTTTGAGATTTTCAAGAGAGAAGATCTTGTTTTTCGTAATTTTATGTAAATTTGGGTTCACTTCGCAGAGCCATAAGACAAGGAAGATGTTAACCTAGGCAACATTAAAGGAACAAGTGAAAATAGACTATGCTGGTAAAACAGTGAAAGAATGGCAAGAAAGCAGGACAAGCCCACTTATGAGAACACAAATGGAATGAAAGCAGTAAAAAAATGAAAGCAATTCATTTTTCAAAGTAATACTTGGTAAATGTCTTAAGGCTTAGGGAAACCTTGTAGGCCAGTGGACTGAAGGCACAGCTTGTGAACTGAACAAGGCTGGTACTTACTTACCACAGGACAGGAGGTGAGACATTGTTAGCTACATACGTATTCCCCTGGCATCATTTCTGAGCCAGCGTGATCTCAGGTCAGTTTTTCTGCTGACTGTTCTTTTCCTGCCTACTTACAGATGTCCAATACGTTCTTTCGCTCCTGCCTTCTCAATCCTCAACACTGCACTGCATCAGAGCTCAAACCACAGTGACATGGGTAGAAAAGGACTTCTTGGGTAACTATTATGGAGACACAAAAAACAAGTAAGCAGCATCATATATTAAATTTTAAAAAAATTGTGTTGCTTACATTCTCCATGACATTTTTAAGGTATGGCCTCCTACACTCAACTGCATAATTATAAACTCCTTTAACATTCTTGTCATATTGAACTTCAGTCAAAGGCTCTGAGAAAGATGTTCTTAACCCAGATATGTAGCTTCAGAATTATTGGCAAAACTGTCCTCACAGCCCATGTCTCTGAGAGGGACACCTCCCTTTGGATATTTTTCCCTTCTCTACTGCAGTAAGTGAAGACTGCCTATCTCCCCTTTAAAAGCTCCTCATGCTCTCTTCATGCCACTTCATTGATAACTTTGTACAAAGATTATTACTTAATGCACGAAACACTATGTATGATGAGCTTTAATATATTAAGAATTTCAAGGTACGGCTTGTTACTGAAATTTTTATTACCATTTCAGTCTTTCTGTTCTTTTTTTTCTTTAGTTTTTCTTTTCTCGACAATTTTGAGTTTGTCTCCCTCGTGGACTTGTTTCCTATGGCTTTTCTTAACCCTTGTTGCATTTCTTCTTCCTGCAATACTTTCTCCTGATGCTCTTTCACTCCATTTTGCCCAATAAGTTTTTAAAGGTGTTATTTATTTGCGTTTTCTTGGCCAAATACAGTTCTTTCAAAATATCTCTGGGTGTTTTTTGTGAAACTATTGATTTTAAGATCAAGTGTGGCTGCCACTTGCAATGTGTTCTTCTCATTGCGGCAGCTCCTCCTTTGAAATGGATGACTGAGTGGGCTACAACTGAAGTCATATGCAAGAAGTAAATGATTTCCTCCTGCTTGCTTCTTTGACTAAGTGCTTGTCAAACATCAAGAGATCCTGACAAAGAACCAACTCATCAGCTGGTTCCTGTTTTCTCTTACTATTTATCTCTTTCTCTGCTTCCCTGTCATAAACACACATTGTGGATGGTCGTATATTCTCAGCAACATCATGGTGTTAAGTAACCCTTCCTAAGAAATTACCTGGACTGATGTGTCAAGATGACCTTTTTCCCCCTCGCGGTTTGAAGTCTCCTCTGTTGATATTGCATCTAATCAAATACTTATGATGGCATTGATATGCAAGGAAACCACAGGTAACACCTGCTCCTGTTGAAGTCAGTGCTTCCTTCAAAGCAAAGAATTTTGTTTGAACACAAACAAAATCCATGCAGTCATCTGAAGCAATTTGTGATTATCACTCATCATTGGCTCACATCTATGATCCTAATTACTTCCAACTAAGAGTCAGTGCTAAGCCTTCAGAGCAGAGGAGAAAACAAAGACTCTTGGTGTAATTTCTTTAAAGTCCAAGTTAAACTAAGGGTGTTTGACACATCAGTTACTGTTAGCCCTATGACTTACTGTTGGTTTGTCTATTTTTTAACAATTGATCTTTAAAGAGCAGCCTTGAGGTTTGATGAGCCTCAAGACAACCACTGCTTTTTTGGAGAATTATGGTAATGCCCCTATTTGTATGTATCTTAAAAATTTTTGTGCTGAGAATTGATAAGGTGAAGGCTGAAGATGAATAAAGTCTGTCTGTTCTTCACATAAGAATGGGTACGGCTTCCATTTGTTTATTTTTGAATTAGTCCTGGTAAAAGTGTAGACCACAATGGTATATGGCTAAATAGAAACATGTACTTGGGTTTTATAACCCACATCTGCAGGAAGGCTCTTGTCAGTGACAGGACTGGTGGTTTTGCACAGGTAGACCTGTGCATGTGTTTGTTTGTCATTAATTATAGATAACCAAAAGCTCTTTAATAAGTAGCCAATTATTTTCTGACAACCTAACCACAACTTGCTGAAGCTCTAGAACAAAAAATGACCTAGCGTGTTCTTTGCATTTTAGTCTACTACAGGGAGTTACAGACTAAATGGACACAGGCAAGTAACATTTTTCCATTTTCATAGAATCATAGAATTCTTAGGGTTGGAAAGGACCTTAATATCATCTAGTTCCAACACCCCTGCCATGGGCAGGGACACCTCACACTAAACCATGCCACCCAAGGCTATGTCCAACC
>JANRGW010049871.1:12301-27832 GCA_024733675.1 Psilopsiagon aymara | reverse complement strand
GAAGAGATTGAGAGCAGCCCTGCAGAGAAGGACTTGGGGGTGTTGGTCAATGGAAAAATGAACATGAGCCTGCAGTGCGCTCTTGCAGCACAGAAAGCCAACTGTATCCTGGGCTGCATCAAAAGGTCTAGGGAATCATATCAAATGTCTGGCTTTGCCTTTTCCCTGTGTCTGATCAGTCATACCTGGAATTAACCAAGGATTTGAAATTTCCAGTGTTCTCAAGAGATGGAAGCTTTGAGAGCTTGTAGCTGCCTTCTGCTTAGATCTCTATTTATGTAATCTTTGCTTCTTTCAAGGAGTGAGAAAGCACTAAAATATATGCCCATTCATGTTGTTGTCGGTGGTATCTGTGGCACACCAATAACAGCAAGCTTTACATTAATTTTGTGTTTTCTCATTTGTTTAAGTTTTTTGTGTGGTAGCGTGGCTTGCATATGAGTGAAATTATATTTGATTTTCAAAAGGCACCTGGAAGGGCAGTCTGAGTTTACATTTGAGATCTCAGGTGCTTTTTGTGAGGCTTAAGGATGCATAAGGAAGGCAGTCAGGCGCAGTGCTGCCCTGTTCACATAGGAAGACATGATAAAATGGCATGTGGCATTAGCACAGGAAATTAATGAGTGATGCAGACTCTAGTGTTCAGGCTAGCCGGATCTTAGCACTTAAACTGCTATCTGTCTGACATCTTTTCCTGTAGCTTCTATTGAAATCCTAAAAATACATGCTGTGTATCTTCCTTGGCATCTAGACATACCCTCGCAGACTCCTCTGTGCTATGTGAAAGATGACTGACAATATAATACAGCAATCGGAAGTCCATCATTTGTGTCCAAAACTGGAACATGAACATTGATAACAGAGGGAGATGAGTAAAGAGGAAGGTGGAGACTGTGGCCTTGAGAAGGGGTTTAAGAGGGAGCAGGGCATGCCTGGCCATCTCCAGGCTGGTAAGCTGGAGATGTTAAGCAATGTCTAGGTCCATGTTCTAGGCCCAACATTAACAACCTCCTCCCTGTCCCCAGACAGCAACTGCTGTTTGCAAGAAGCAAGAAATTCCACTTCCTCTTTCTGAGCATTTTTTATCTGCCATTCTCCTGTTTCCCCTTCCCTGTGCAAATAGCAGTGGACTTGCCTCCAAGCACAGGAGGCATTTGGATGTTTGGCAGACAGCTGCTTGCATGGGTGTCCTGCCTTCTTGTGCATCCCATGAGCATGATGTAGTGGTGAGATCATACTGGAGTAAACCACTTTCTCATGGAAGATTTCAAAGCTGAGTGACGTCTTTCACAGGCCTGGATTGGAATGGAGTAAGTCTTCTGTAGCAGCTGCAGGTAGAAATTGAGTAGCAGATGTGTCTGACCAAGTATAAATCATTCTGAAGTCATTGGCAGTACACACAGAGCTTTGAGAGTCAGCAAGCACTAGATGATGCAGCTAAGGTCCTAGCTGGATGAACTCAGGTGAAAATATTGGAAACTGGAGGGAGACAGCAGAGCAACAGAGCAGATGCGGAAGTGATGTTTAAACACTTGCATTGGGGCTCTATGGAGTGCTGCACATCAGTATTACCTTTGTGTTAACATTTTAAACTTAATATTATAAAATTTTAGTTGGAGAACAATTATTCCAAGTGCTTCTCTGAGCACTTCTTCCTGTATTATAAACTCTGCAGGTCTAGAAGGCGTGAAAAATGCTGTGAAATATGGCTGACCTTGTCACAGCAGCCTCTAAGTCCTCATGAAGACGCTCAATTGCTATCTATGTGTGAAATTCCAGTAGAAGAATGCTATTTCAGAAATTCTTGATCATTTCTATTAATCACACAATATGCATTGAGACTAACAGGAGCCAAAAATGATGTTTGATATTTAACTTTGAAAGTCTCTATATCTGCAATTCTGGTTGTTGCTAAATGTTACATCTGGGGATGCAATGATCAGCCCTGTGTGACTTGAGCAAAGGAAACTGTCTCCTACATTTCTCGCTGGATTTCTGTGTTGGTAATGCCACAAAATGCAGAACCTTAATGTGTTGTATTTAGTGAATTTCCTCCCTGGAGAAACATCCTCTTGTGCCTAATCACTCATTTCAGCCTGAGAGAGGCTGCTTTTATTCAACACAAACAGTTTTGAATCTTATTCACCTGGAGAATTCTGGCATTGTGTCCAGAACCAGGACACACTGGAACATGCCGGTTGCAATTGTGTGGAAAGCTGGCAGATGCCTTGGAGCCCCCAGGGCTGTCCAGCACTGAGTGGCTCTGTACAAGGCCCAGTGCTGAGTGGAATCTGTGCAAGATTTGGCTGGAGCCATCAAAAGCGTTTATAATTCAGAGAAGCGTTTTGAAAGTAATTATAGGGTTTCCTTAGTATGTTAAAGCCCTCACAGTTTAAGTTGACTCTGTTTTTCTCTGTTTCACTTGTTGTTGAAACTTATAAACCTTTACCAAATATGCAAAGGCTGAAACTGAAATTGGGAGAACCAGGAATAGCTTTTTGGATGAGCTGAACTACTGTGTATCATAAACTTCCAATCCCCATTGAGCTTGCCTAGCCTGCTTATTGCAGTAGAGCATATTAGCACATGAAGTACCAGGCTAAATTCCTGTGTATTTAGAATTTTGAACTTTAACCTAAATTTGTTTGGTATTACCAACTAAGTTGCTTAAATTGTTTTCCACAGTGCTTCCACGAGTGAGAGCCATTGACACACAATGGAACCACAGATTCAGACTGTAAGAAATATGAGTGTCATCAGGTACAACAGCTGAATAAAGTGCGGCTAATTCAAAGTTAGAGGAAGTTGTTAGGGCCTTGTCTAACCAATTTTCTATCTAATTTTTAATCAATTTTCAATCCAGTGATGGGGATTACAGAACCCCTCTGGAAAACCTGTTCCAGTGCTAAGTCACTCTTATTGAAAGGCTTTTTTTCAGTCTTGTGTCCAGTTGGAATTTCCCAAGTTGCAGCCTGTGACTGTTTTACCAAGACTAGTTAGTGATTTGACTAGCGTAAAAACACTTCCATACGTAAGTTAGATTGGCTTTCATGCTTTTATATGTTTATATATACATATATAAAAAATTGGGAACTGTACATAGTGTATATATATTCTAGCATAAGGTTTCGGCAATGCTAGTTACAATAGCCAGACATTATGTAACTGTTAATACACTTGTATGTAATTTAGTTTTTCCTGTAATGAGGAATTGAGGCACAGACATGATAGTTGCTTTTCCTGAGTGCATAAGATGTCCACAATATACTGAAAGAAAAAAACAAGTATCTGTGGCTTACACTTTAAGAGCATTTATTCTCCATATTGGGGGCTGAGAAAACGAAGTCATCAGGTTCCTCTATCTGACTCAAAATTCTTAAAGGGTTGAAAGAACAGCATTTGTTACTGTGGGGGGTTTAATTATTCACCTAAAATGAACTACTTAATTGAAGAATTCTAGTAAAGAACAGTTCTATTCTTAAAATCTTTCTTGCTCTTACTTCTTTCAGTATTAAAGATCAAAGAGCTTTGTTGCTGGTGGGATAAAAGCTACGAAAATTACATTCTTGCCATTCTGAAGAAAATATTTCTTGTCACAGAATTTATAGATAAAATGCAGCTCTAACTTTGTAATAATTGATGATGACTGCTCCTTTTATGAGCTGTTAGAATTGGTAATACAGACAGTATGTCTGCACTGAAAATATATTAGTATTTCTAAATAAAAATCTGGATCCACATCAGGACTTGAATAAAGATTTCACTGTTTTTCCTTATCACCTTTTATCCTTGCTGAGATCTGTAAAACTGCTAAGGATTTTTTGCACACAGTGTCAAACTATTTTATCCAGTATTTCCAGTATATTATCAATTGTGACCATGGTTCCTGTGCTGTGTCCCAGTAGTTAGTGGTTCTAATTCTGAAGTCTCATTTGATGCAATGATCTAGCACCTCTGGTGCTTGTGGGTCCACTTTTAATTCCCTGATAGGCTGCCTACGATTGCTGCATGTAGTAGGCAAATATTTTATGGTTTTATGGGTAGAGCTGTATTTAATTTTTATAAAAGGTATGCGACCAAGAACCGATGCTACTGTATACTTCTAGCAGCAATGAGTATTATTTTGGTCTTTATAGTGGTTGTCTTTTTTGTATGTAAGGGTTTCACTGAGTCCAGTGTCTAAGAACAGAGTTGCAAGATCTGTGATCTCTTTTTGTCTGGGAGGGTTACCATGGATGAAAGGTAATAAAAATGCAGTTTGTTACTGACTTGTCTTCTTTGCCTTCTTCCATTCCTCACAGCATCAGCTTTTCACTAGTACCCATTTGTCTTTTAGCAGTTTGCTTCTCGGCATGTCCTGCTACAGACATTCCAGTTATTCCATGGATCTAGGAATTGTGGCCACTGTATGGGGTTCTGCAGTTGTAAATCTGTAGGAATTCCACATCTCTTGATTACCCTGGGCTCTGGTGTTCATCTGCATAACAGTTATAGGAATGTCAAAGGTTACCCCACTTGGCAGTAGAAATGATAGAATTTGTTTAATTAACAAAGTATCAACCTTATAAAATGTGGCACCTTGAAATGCTGAGTACTTGTTAAATTGGGAAGGAGGAAGTAATTTTTCTATGTATAAATCTCAAGTGAGAGCCATACAACTTACAGAACTGCAATAAAACTCATTAAGATAGACTTGCACTGTTTAGAAATACGCCTGTTCAAATTCTGTGTTCTAAGTAACCAACCTAAGAAATGCAGATAATCTGTAAAATGTGATTTTCATTGATTTTTTTCACTTTGTTTTTAATCGCCATCCCTGTTCTATTTCAGACCTTTTGACTCAGTGCACCACTCAATTATTTTCACAGTGGAGATCTACTGAAAATCCAACCAGTTTATTTTTCTGACTTTATTACAATAAGAGAAAATAATTTAAATGATAGAGATGAACAGTGCCACCTCAGGGACTCGTATGATTTATATTGAAGCAAGAAAGTGGGCTACATAAAGGTAGATAATTGCAGTGGAAAGGATGGGCGTGTGCCTTGTATTCATGTCTTGTCTTATTTCCAAAGTGAAATAGTTTGGATGTGCTTAAGCAAATCAAATCACTGAAGTCTTTATTGCTATTATTTATTCTGATCTAGGTAGTCACAGTTTGTCTCTGCAAAATGCAATAGCTATAAAATACTCAATGAAGTATTTGCTTCTTGGCAGTAGATGGCTACAAATGTGATGGATTAAGCAAAGCGTAGCTGGCATCCAGTGAAACACAAGGAAGAGCTTCCTAGAATACAAAGCTGTTCTTATAAGCTCTTTAAATCAGCTATATGATGGATATCCCATGTGGCCCATGCCAAAGGGAAGGGTGAGCTGGCCAAGTGCAGCACATCCCTCTGAAGGGTGGAAAAGATGGATGTTCAGTGACTGAAATAATTTCACTTGTGCTTTTCAACTGAGCCACTCAGGCTGGCGCTGTACCTCCCAAGCTGGAGTCTTCCCTCTTCGGGGTTAACTACAAGTGGCTCTGCATGGCTGTATGTGCCTGCTAGGCTGGTGACAGCAGCATATGATGTCATAAGTTTGTTAATATACCAGGACAATCTTAGCTCTTTAATTTACCCTGGAATGCAGCAGAGCATTGCTATTTATGTTAGACTAGTGTAGAATTCAAATATGCAGGTCTAGAAGATTGTGTCTGGAATACAAAATCCTCTTGGAATACACACATCCTGAAGCTTAACTCTCAGTTGTGTTGTGCCTGCTGATCTCTCCTAATGATTTTCTTTCCAAATACCTTGTTCAATTTAATCTCTCCCCCCCCCCCGTATCCCTTCTTCCCTCCTATTTTACTTATACAGTGTTGTGTATTCTTGAACCATCTTAAAAATAGAACTTTAGGGTTTCTTCTGGTCTACTGAGCCTTTAAAGATGTTGCTGGTGTTGCTAAGCATACATTTCCCCAAAATTTCAGTCCAGAAACTGTTGATCTTGGAGGAAAGCCCTTTGAGCAGAAGGGTAAATTTCCCCTCTATATTGCAAGAATACTGTTCTGTCTGTAATACAGTGAAGGCTATGAAAGAAATCATGTCATCACAGGGTAGCTTTATGGGTAAGTAAAAACCCCAGGGGCCTGTGTGTTCCTTAGGGGAAAAGAAAATCAAATTGTCTTGTAAAAGTCTTGAGAAAAGAGAAGTGAAATCTGTATGTGGAGAAGGAAGTAGTAATAATGTGTTCACAGAATTGTCTCTAAATGTATTTCTAGTGAGCTCTCTGATCTTTATGAACAGTGACATGAAGGGAAAAGCTTCCGACTTCACAGTGTGTAGAACGAATCTGTCAGTTTTTAAATGACTGTCTCATAAAATTGCACGGTGGCATGGAACAAAATAGGCTTATGGTAGGCGGTTGCCTCTAGAAATACAGCTCTGAATGCTGGCAAGGGTAGAGTTGGCAGAAACTATACCACGATTTGTCTTTTCGCGAGCGGAGCGGGGGTGATCAATAAACCCTCCTTCCCGGGGGCCGCTCGCTGCGATAGCGCTCGGAGGCTTTGGCGGAGCAGCCGCGCCCTCTGCAGGGCACGGCTGGAGCTGCGCCGCCCGGCCCGTGCTGCGCGTCCCGGGGAGAAGCGGGCGGCGGGGAGGAGAAGCAGGTCTGACACAGCGCTACAGAATCTTGCTTGCCACCCTCTCCTCCTTCATGTTCTCTTTGCTGGTTTTGCTTTAAAATGTTTCTCCTAATCTTCTGAGGTTGTGTTTTTGTGTCTTCTGAATTCATGTATTTTACTGGCCTGACCTCTTGTGAGTAGAATCATAGAATAGTTAAGGTTGGAAAGGACCTTAAGATCATCTAGTTCCACCCCCCCTGCAATGGGAAGGGACACCTCACACTAAACCATGCCACCCAAGGCTCTGTGCAACCTGGCCTTGAACACCGCCAGTGATGGAGCATTCACAGCTTCCCTGGGCAACCCATTCCAGTGCGTCACCACCCTTACACTAATGAATTTCTTCTCATATCCAATCTAAACTTCCCCTGTTTAAGTTTGAAGCCGTTACCCCTTCTCCTCTCACTACAGTCCCTAATGAAGAGTCCATCCCCAGCATCCCTATAGGCCCCCTTCAGATATCGGAAGGCTGCTATGAGGTCTTCATGCAGCCTTCTCTTCTCCAGGCTGAACAGCCCCAACTTTCTCATCCTAGTGAGTGTCCATAGACTGGCTTCTAAATTCTTCGAGCTTGCTTCCTATTTTTTTCAGCTTCTGCAGTGCTCTGAGGTAAGGTTTTGCTCACCTGATCTATGGGATTTGGAATATGAAGGAAGACAATGAAATAGTAGAGAAAGAAAAAAGCAAAAAAGGGACAAGTGAGAATTCTGATAGGAATGAGAAACAAGGAAATAACAGAAACAAAACATGGAAATGAAAGGAAAGAAGGAGGCTGGATGATCACTTTTTTGGGCTGCAGGACCAGGCTCCAAATTATTAGGAGAATTTTTTTATCTGTAGTACAGTTTCAGAAGATCCAAAGAGGCTTAAGAGCTAAGTAGCACTAACTTTCTAAAGGTTTATGACGACACGAGTGATTTTAAGTAATTCTACTCTTGTTCACCTTTTGAACTGGAAGTGTGTGAGCAGATCCCATCATGCCTGAACACATTGAGATAAATTAAGGGTTTGACCTAGGTAATTACTGATATGATATGAGGGTGTAAATTGAGTGAAGAGTTAGTCATTCTAGAGCTGCTCAGATGCTTCTGGAGATCTGAATCTGAAGATGAATTCCACAAAGGTTCAGAAGGCAGATCTCAGGAAATATATGTTCCAAAACCATTCTAGTAGCTAATTTACTGTAAACAGAAACTTGCAGATCTTGGTGTCTGGGGAGAGGTAGTCAGTTTACTATTTGACGTATGACTGCAACAACAAGTCAGGCAGGGATTTGTAGTAATTCTCACTAATTGTCCCATAGTTCTGGGAGCTATAGATTTCAGTCCATAAGGATAATTGCTTATGTCACAATGAAAGATTACCACCAAAGAAGTATTTCATTCCTTATATAGTCAATTAATATATAACCTAAAATACTATCATTTCGACATGATAATGGGGTTCCAGGGAAGAATTGCAACTCTTTATTACAATAAGAAAATTGTTAGAAAATATTTTAATAAGAAATTCATAAAAAAGCTCTGCAACTTACTTTCCCTTCTAAATAAAACGCTGCTCAATCAAAGTGAGTGTTTGCCTAGCTGAGTTATGGGACTGATCAACCTCACTGGCAACTTTCATCTGGCTTCACTCAACAACTCCTGAGTTGAGCTGCCCAGCTGTGAAACTCCTACTTGGGTGATGTAACTCCCAGATGCAGTGAGTGCCTGCCCTGGTGGATGGGATGAGGCTGCAGAATGAGATTTACCTGGAATACAACTCTTCATTATCTTTCAGTTTATTGAAAAGGCACCATTAAAAGGTCCTTTAACTTCTGGCTTGTGGCTCAGACTGGGACATCAAAGTAAGTACCTCTCTTTTTCTAAAAATGCCAGTTTGTGTTTCAGTACTGCATACTTCCCAGCCTCCTCCTGCACCTTTGGGAGCTGCTACAGCGTGGGATGCTGACTGATGTTAATGTCATCCTCAGTTCCTAATCCAACTGGGACAATTACACTGTGCTGAAGAATTATCATTTGGTTGTGATTATCTGAAGGAATCAAAGGCTGCAGAATGTTAGAGTCTCCTGAGAAGCAACAATTTTGGATTCTTGGCCATCAGGCTATCTTAGGAAAAAACTTGAATTACAAAGCCACTTTAATAGTAGAGGTGTATGTGTCTTTGATCTGGCTAATTTCATTTGCCAAAGCCTTTCGACTAAGGCCAACTGCTCTCTGCTGTAACAGCAGTTCCTCTCAGTTTGGTGTTATCTACAACGCCAAACAACTTATGCTGAATTTTAAGTAGAAATAACTGAAATCCTTCAGTCACAATTTCAATTGCAGAAAGAAAAAAGATTTTAACAATAATAACAAGGTTTGTCTTGGACTGCCTCTGTCTCTGGCTGCCTTTCTGGGTGGTGCTGCTTTATGTGGCATCTCAAATACTGAGGAAAGGATATGGCAG
Source organism: Psilopsiagon aymara (assembly GCA_024733675.1). Taxonomy (NCBI): domain Eukaryota; kingdom Metazoa; phylum Chordata; class Aves; order Psittaciformes; family Psittacidae; genus Psilopsiagon; species Psilopsiagon aymara. Next base: position 18,714 of record JANRGW010049871.1, on the reverse strand, counting down.
GGTGTAGCAGACTTGTCTTCTGCCAGTTCTTGGGTTCAGTGGTGTAGCTCAGGCAAAGGAAGCTTCCTGACGTCTTACTTGAGCATGACAAATTAAACACAAGCTGCTGCCTGTATGGCAATACCTACAGTCTCGTATAGGAAGGGAGGAGAAGAGACCATAAAAATACATCACAAAAAACAGAAATGGGATTTCCTTTATCTCAGTTTCTGTCTTGGCATTGATTGATATTACTGGGCTATTTTCACATGCTCCCACAACAGGTAAATATAGTAAGTGCAGAATGTGAACAACAAGATGTTTGGTGAGACTGATGGTATAACTTGCATTTCTCTCTTATGAGGCATAGCTTTGCAATTGTTTGATTTAGTCATTAATGTTTCAAACTTTTTTTTTCTTCCTGAGATCCTTTCTAATGTAATATATAACTGTACTGTTGGTTGTAGTTAAAGTACCTTTGTTATTGTTCCCTGCTCTTTGTCCCATTTGCCCCTCCTCTCCTTCTTGTTGAACTTGTATTTTTTGCTATTGCTACAAAATGACATCAATCAGAGTCTCATTTCTAGTTGCAGGGAGTAAAAAGTACATAAAAAGGCAGTTTATGAAGTGGATTTGTGTTAGCATGATAAGGCAGCTGTAGCTATTATATGACATTATTTCCTGTGGAATGTCCTTGTAATTGTTTCTAATCTTTTATTAACTGCTTGTTTTGGCCTTTTTGCTTGTTATAAACTTTGGTGTAAAGAATCACTGGAGCAGACCCTGTGCTCCTCACACTGCCTTTAGAGATGTTTCATGCTTGTATTATGTTTTGTAGCTAGATTTACTTGCAAACACACCTAAAAACATACTCCAATATGGTTAATGCTATATGGCTGACTGTTGCATTTTTCTTTCTGCAGTTCCCAGCATATGACCTTAGCCCTTCTCCGCAGAGGGAGTGCGTTTGTAATTATAAGGGGAGTAAAGGTTTTCTATTTGCAGGTTTGGGGATTTTTTTGTTTATTTCTTTTTTTTTTTTTTTTTATGAGGTGGAAATGATGAACAAATCTCAGTTTAAAGTACATTTAAATCCCTTCTATCTGCAAACCTTTGAAATTGTTCAGTACTTTTAAAATAGTGTCAGCCTGCTGTCAGGACATGATATAGAATGGGAAATTGCTGTCTCTACGCCTCTGCTCTCAATTGTATTGGGCAAGTTTTCTTACTCAAGATGTTACTTCTGAAATAAAGTTAATCATAGGCCTATTCTGCATCTTTTTCAAATAGAGTTAAAAGTACATTAGGGGACAGGATTGTTTGTAATCCTGTTCATAGAAGAAAAACATAGCATCCATCAGCACCTTCCTTTTTGGTTCTACCTCAGGCCCTTAGTGGTCATTTTTTACCAAAAGTAAATTTTGATTGAATGTTTCCACAAACACATGTCTCTCTAATTTTTTCTATTTGTTTTGGTCCTACCTGCACTTGCTTGGGGGTTCCTCATGGGTCCAGTTCTATGGCTGCTAGAGTAACTGAAAAACCACCCTCAAACTATTAAGGTCTCTGGTCACCTGTCACTGTTTCCTTTGTCAGGAAGAATTTTTTCTCACAACCATCGGGTATACTCGCCTATTTACCTCCTTATTTCATGATTTACATCATTTATTTTATGATCCATAAAGCTGTCTCCTCTAAACCTTTTCTGTGCTGACTCCATCTAACGCTGCTTCAGTGTTTTCTCATAGCTGGTATTACACCTTCAGGGTTAGTTTAATCTTCCTCTAAGGCTGAAACCTGAAGCTTGGCAGGAGCTTCTAGGAAAGTTCTTAGGAAATGATAATTTGAGTACCTAACTGAGCCCAAACTAAAGCCCACTGAAGGTATGAAAACTCTGCCTATTGACTTGAATGTCCCTTGGAGAAGGGTTTCATGTTCGGACACGGTGACGTGAGGGAAATCCTGTTGTAGGTATAATTTTGATACTGGTTTGTATGTTGTATAACTTTTTTACTTTTAATCAGAAACATATTTTAAAATCTGTAATAATGAATTGGTGTATACTGTATAGATAATTCAGTGTTTGGAAATACATGGTCTTCTTAAACTGTAAAATTTGGTGCAGCTACTTGCTGTTTATCCATGTCTGACATTTAATAGAATCATAGAATAGTTAGGGTTGGAAAGGACCTTAAGATCATCTAGTTCCACCCCCCCTGCAATGGCAGGGACACCTCCCACTAAACCATGCCACCCAAGACTGTCCAACCCTTCCTTGAACACTGCCAGCGATGGAGCATTCACAACTTCCCTGGGCAACCCATTCCAGTGCCTCACCGCCCTCACACTAAACAATTTCTTCCTCATATCCAATCTAAACGATGTGATTGGTGAAAGTTCCCCAAACCATATGCACCATCTCTGTGGAAACTGGCACTCTGAAAGATATCATTCCTACAGGAATTTTCTAGGGAATACTGGGAATATTTTTGTAGACAAGTGGGCTGAAGAATTTCTTTGTTCTACTTGTTTTCTGCAAGCAGTGTGCTGCACTTAAGCTTAGAGCTGCAGCTGCTTGTGAATATTTGTCAACAGAGATAAAATGTACCACTCTTCACTTTCATTTCCATCCCCGTATATTTCAGAATCAAGTGCTGTCTGCTAAAGATGTTTGTTATTCTCATTATTTTAAATCTAAAACATTCAGCACATTTATTACTGGAGGTTGCAACTTGAAGCAATATTCAGTGGCTTATGGAGTGTGTGCAGAATAAGAATTCTTCTGAATTGGGTTAGCAGGAATTGCTTCTTTATCAAAATTGCTTCTTTATAAAAATCAGCCTTCTCCCCCCCCCAAAAAAAAAAAAAGTAAATAATCCAACAAGCCAAACAAAAAAACAAACCAAAAAAACCCCAAACCAACCCCCAACCAAAGGGAATAAATATAAGGTTTTGAGCTTTTTAAGCAATCAATTTGATATTGTTGTCAGCAGTGATTCCTGCTCCAATAACAAGGATGATGATCACCATGACAAGCTACAAAAAACATTTCTGTAATAAAAAGTCCGTTCCCACCACCCCGCTTTCCTCCCCAGCCTCAAAACCCTGTGAGGAAGTACTACTGCCTTGCTTTGGCCAGTGTGTTTCCACTATGGTCAGGGGCACTTACTGGAGCTGTTGAAAGTCTCCAATTAATTATATATTTATTTTAATACCCTGTTTTGTTTGTTTGTTTTTCTCTTGGTTTGCTATAAATCGTCTCAAATTTTATAAAATGAGCCATTTGATTCGGAAAACGGAATATTTTACAAGTATCTCAGATGCCCCAGATAAATAACTGCTTTCTCCAGATGTTGTCCAATTCAGTTTAGGCAGAGTAGTATAGAAGTAGCACCTTTTTAACTCTTGGTGATAAGCACCTTAAATGAAACAACTCTTAAAATCCCTCAGTGTTACTTGTGAAGGCCATAACGCAGGTGGAGACTTCCTTACACCAAAAGCCCACACACATATCCTCAGTTGGTCCAGATCACAGTGCTAAGTTTAAAACTGACATGGCAGTCAGTTTTAGCCAGTCAAATTACCATGAAACTGTTTTCTTTCATTATTAGTGGTTTCTTATGATAAAACTGTCAGTCTGGCATAATCATTTATATAAAAATGTTTGTAATTCAGTGGTGTTGTATGTGGAGCTTCAGTTCTGGAGTATGTAGATAGTGTTGGATGTGAGAAATTGAGGAAGAGGTGTGAGATGGGAGGGCTGTCTGCCTCTTTATACTTGGGGGCATTTGGAGTGAGTTGGCACCACCTCAGGGACTGTCTGCACTGCAAGAACTGCATTGCAGTCATTTTGCTTTGCGGACGTCTGTGTATTAGCTCTGTTCTCTGCTTTTATGATGATTTCAGGTTACAGAAAATGCATAAGGTCTGCAGAGTGTGGAATGGTGTCCTAACTTTAAGAACCCCATGATCACAACTCAGTGACTGCTTTGCAACTGAAATATCACCTAGCTTGTTCACCCAAGTGGTGCCGTGTTCACTTTTTAGGATTGGCTATTTGCAATAGAGCACTGGCCTGATAGTTCATGTGCACTATTTGATTTTGTAAGGGCACAATTAACATGTTACAAGGGGTTCGTGTTGGTTTTTGTTTGGTTTTTAACCCATTCAAAGTTGTTTGTCTTCATGCATCTTAAATGTACTTCCTAAAAAGTATGCAGGCTTCCTTTTCTCTGTGTGCTTTATGCGTGTCGCTGTGCCTGCCTAATCCCAAGCTGCCTTGGCCTGGCAGAGCTGCTCGCTTCCCTGAAGCTCAGATTCCAAAGTTCATTGGATGTTTCTACAGAATGTAGCTCATTTCTTGTGATATAATCCTAGCACAGTTTTATTTTAATGTGTTTTTAATTTTAATATGATCTTGCATTTGACCTGGAGTTACAAATTTGCAGGCAATGTATCCCTTTGATATCTTATTTTTCTCTTAGTGTCATTGTTCTTCACTGAGTAGCTGCATGAAGATGTTAAAATTCTGGTATTTGCAGCACTTTGAGAGTTCTTTGAGATCCAGCTATGAGGCTTTTGGTCAGCTGCTTTGTGAAGAAAACTAGCTTTGCAGGCTGCTTGTAAAGCAAGCCAATATGCAGTAGGCATCCTTGTCACACTCTTAATTTATGAAGGCAGCAAGCCTTACTGCAGTGCATATGTTGTGAAGGCATTAAAATAAAAGTTCTTTAAGTGAGTTCATAATAAAGTTGGATGCTTGAGGAAAAAGTAGGATAAAGCATTGTTCCTGTTCTACAAATGGCAACTGAAATGGGTGAACTTAATTAACTCTGTGTTGGGAATTAATGCCAGAATTAGTAGTTAATTAGACTTTTGAAGTGTGAGAAGTATCTCAATGACAAGATCTTCTTTCTCAGCACCTTCTTTATTTGAATATTCTCAGATATATTTCCCAGAAACAAATTAGTTTGTGTTCATGTGAATGCATTGATTGTTTGCAGCTCTTGCATCTGTCACAAATTTATAATGATGGCTTTAATTACAACAACCCCATACTGCAAAATCCTAGATGTCTTTTTTATTCTACAGTAAAAAGACTGCAGCCCATAAATTTTATAGTTTCATACACTTGATCGTATATTAGCAGTTACTGGGTTTGATACCTGGTACCCTGTGTGAACAGTGACACTTATGTCCACAGTAGTGTAATAGTATTACATTTTCTTAAAAATCCTGTTATTAAAAAGTAATTGTATTTTCCATTCATGTCACTTCTCCCTTCATAGTTAATAACAACTTTTTAAATTGGGAGACAGTTCACCAGTCAGAATGCTAAAAGTGTTCAGCAGTGTGATTTGGACAGAAGTTTTTCCTGTTCTTTTAACTGCAGATATACTCAAGTGTTTTCTAAAATGAGTTATATTTCTTTTCAGAAGTAACTTGGCAAAGCTCATTCACCACTGTTTTCACAGGCTCACATGTGATAGGTGTAGTACAGTGTAAATGTATGTTTATTTAGCTCTGAAGCTGTTTCTTCAAGATTCATGTGACATTTTATTGATGGAACTCTTGAATAAACAAATATTCTTGGCCTTAAAGTATACAGAGGCAAAATACGTAAATTATGAATAGGTTTGGTAGATTTATTGCATATTTTTTTAGCCTACAGATTTCAGCTCTATTAATAAAATATCAATGCATGTTTTATATTTTAAAACCCCTAACTCAGCTTCAAGAAGCTTATTTCAGGAAAAATTGTCTTTTAGGTTACAGGGTTTCACATCTAAACTACAGCAAGCTGTTAGAAGTACAGATCACTGGCTTAAGAATATCCTCATGGATGTTATATGCATAGCAAGTAGAGAAAAGACACTTAAAGATCAGATGAGAATAGTGTTATTTCCAACAGCTGGGCAAAAAGTTGTATATTTTATGCAAAGGAGAAGTGTTGGGCATGATCCTAATTCTGTAGGAATTAATTTCATGGAATTGTGTGAGGCAAGATCACCAGAACAGGTACTTTCTGAGATTATTATATGGGATTCCCTTCTTGGTTCTCATTTTTCTCCCTATTGACTTCATATATTGTTTATCTGTGTAGATTAAAATGTCTTTACTTTTTGCTGAATCCTGACTGAAGCTGAGAGTAGCTGTATTGCTCTGCTAGGCTGCAGCAATGGCAGTGCTTGCAACAAACTTAGCTACTGCTCCCTTCTTGGAGAGTTAATAGAGCAACAATAGCTGTCTTTGGGAAGTCATCTGTTGCTAAAGCTTTAGTACTTCTTAAATGGATGTATCCAATAGTTAATCACTGCCAGGAGTTAGAATCAAAATACACTTTCTGAAGCCTAGCAAAAAGCATCTTAGTTTACTTTAGCACCCAATTTGTAAAGTTGCTTCAGAATGGAGACTCCAGATGAGGCTGTACTGTA
>JANRGW010049871.1:0-11290 GCA_024733675.1 Psilopsiagon aymara | reverse complement strand
GGTGGGAGGATGTCAAGAATAATGATGTCCAGCTATTTTTTTTCATTGGTCTTTGCAGGGAAGCTCTATAAATTCACTAAATATATGATCGTAACACCTCTGTGTTTCAGGGAAGCAGAGTGGCGAAGCAGAACTGCTAAAGCACAGGCTGTCTGTCACACATCTTATTACCCACCAAAGTCTCCACTTTGGCTGCTTCTGTTCGATGAAGTTCCTAGTGCAATTCATAACTGCAGCATAGGAAGACTAAAGGAGGCAAAAAAAAAAACCAAAACAATTCTTAGGGTGGCAAAACAGCTCTATCCCCATCTTGTGGCTGTCTCTGCCAGACTCTGGCATATAACAGGCGTTGACTGTGGATGGCACCTCATGGTTAGGGGAGTAGTGCTGGGTTGCAGTGAGTGAAAGCAGTAACAATTACAGGCTGCCTGCCTGGTCTACGCCTGTAATCAGAAGCTGAAACTCTACCTGATGTTGCTGCTTCAAGTAGAGTATTCTGCAGCAGTGAAAAACAGAGGGGAAAAATACTGCAAAACCAGATTCAAGTTCCACTTTTGCTGGAAATCCTAAGAAGTTAATAGTGCTCATGTGTTCTAACAGGTAGCCAGAAAAGCTGTGCTCACTTTAACACTAGTATTTGCTTATCTTAAGATTTTCTTATGGCTTAAGTTAGGATCTCAGTCGTGTTAATACTTCATATCTTTTTCAGCTGACAGTGTTATGGCAGAAGTTTAAATGAATAAATATTTTGATGCTTTATCCTTCTAACAACACTTAAGTACCAAATACAGAGTTATGAAAAATTATGGATCAAAAAAGGTTAAGCTGGCTTTCTTAGATCCCCAGAAATATTCTCTGTGCTTGTACTTTGTAAGTTTGAATATCGAGTCTTTGTCAAAGCGTTGGAAAAGTGAAAGAAAGTGGATTCCCCCCAGTAACGTCTTGCTTTAGGTAACTTTTTCTTAGTGCTCATCTGAGAATGCTGGATTTCGGCAGAGATACTCACTAGACAGCTCTCTGGCAATCATACCCTCTGCTGCTGTGATACCTGAGTTTGAGCCTGGTCCCAGTCAATCCATCAGTGGAGTAAGAATGCTGTAGGTTGCATTAGAGCCCATCTCTTAATGATGTGTATTGCTCAAAATGTGTCTATTTCAATGTCAGTCCTCACTGACACTACACATTGGGACCCCAGTAGGGACTGCTTTTAGACTAGAAAAAAAGAGGGGTGTCATTATGCAGTAGACATTAGAAATCTGCAAACTGTTGGAGCAGCAGAAATTCCCCAAAGGAAAAGCTACAGATCACAGAAGAATAAAAAAAAAACCAAAAAAAACAAACAACAAAGCCCAAACAGATTTAACTCAATGTATTCTGAAAGGGAATGCTGTATAACACTGATAATGTTGAGATGAAAATCATAGGGGGACTGCTATGTTAAGACTTAAAGACCTAGGAATCATGCATTAGTTGTTGAATGAGTAAGCTAGGGTCTAAGGTGTAATGTATTTCCAGATTACTTATTTCTAAATTAATTTTAACATTAAATCAGATGCTGCATTCTTGCTTGGAGTTTTGTTTCCTCCTGCAAAAAGTCTATCATGCCACAAACATGTTATTAAATGTACAGTTTTTGGAAGAAATGCAGAATTACTTGGTGTTATCTGCAATGTAAAAAATTCAATTAATTACAGTAACCACTTAAATATATTTTGAACAAATTAAATCCTTACAGTGTTCACCTTTTTGTGATGTGGCCGTATGGAAAAATTGGAAACTGAATTGAGCTTGTCATACAAATGGGACAGTGTTATAGAGAGACATTAAAACTTCTGTGGGTTCATAGCCCATGTCACTGCTTTGTTGGACTACACAGACTCGGGGAGCCTGTGCTTTGTGGATGGGTTAATTCATTTACAGAGCTGATGAGTAGCTGTAAATGAATTTTTGGACCCTAACTGAAAGAGGGAGTTTATCTACAAAGAGAGTTCATTAGATCTTCTAGTGACAGTGAAAGTCCCCCGTGCATTTCTAGCCCATGTGTTACTGTGCTGAAGGTTTATTTTGTTGCTGTTAGTGCTGTACCTGGTCTTTGTGCAGATTTGTGATGATTACTGTAGATGGCAGCAGAAGCTAAATAAAATACAAAGGTTTTAAAAAATAATTAAACCCTTCTCTGCTGCTGTCCTAACTATGTGTTTTCTCTTGGTGCCTGCCAGCTGTTCTTGAGGATTGAAGCAATTACAGGCAGCAGAAAGCAAATTAAATAAATTATATACTGAATTAAGGTTTCTTTCAGACACTTGTTTGGGTTAGGTTTTTTGTCTGTGGCTGTGTTGGTTCTTGGTATATCCTGTATCAGATACTAAAAGCTGGTTTTAAATCTGTCCTGGTACTGTGAATTTTTGCTTCTTTCGTCTGTATGCACCATGATGTCAACGAAAGTGCAGCAGCAATTCTAACAAATTATAATGTCTTTGGGAGTACTTTTCTTTTCCCCCTGTAAGTAAGGCTGTTTGCTCTCTTCCATTGCAACTAAATTGACTTTATTTTCCTGTTTTCTTTTTTTGACACACCTTCCTTCCTTTTAGTGTGCTGGCTGTCTGTAATCTGTGTCCTTGGATGTCACCTCTTCTCAGTGCGCACAACACATAAGTAGTGTTATTATGTGCCATGATGCTAACTAGCTGCTAAATAAGATACCTTGGTATGTGTAGGGAGCAGAGGGGATTCTTAGGACAGGTACTGGCCTGTTAGAATTATTTACAGTCTTTGGAACAGCAGAGTGATCTGTAGTGGGAAATTACTGCTGATGCTAAGTTTATTACACAGGCCTATAGATGACTTTTAAATAATGGAGGGGCATAAAAGCAAATGGTTATGTGTGAACTTGACAATGGGTTTTAGGGGCAGGCAATAAAAAAATATACTAAAAGGTCCATATATAATTAGCAAAATTGCTTGAAAACAGTGACCTGTGAGAGCCAGGGCTCTGCAGTCTTTGTTTTTCCTCTGAAAACCATAAAGCTCCATTTTCTGCATGGTAGACATTTTAAATTAGGCAAAATGTAATGCATCAAAATGTCTCTGGTCTTGAAATATTTCTGAAATCCCTTTATTATGAAAAAGAACCATAGGAAAGTGTAGAACTGCTGTTCAACAATTGTGTTCAATATATGATGAAGGTGGGCACAAAGCTCTAGGTATTAAAGTTTATGAGTGTATTAATGCACTGCTTTGGGGGAATGAAACTTTAATATTAATGATAAACCTTCCATAATAAAATGTGGGGAGAGCAATAGTAAATCTCTCTTGCAGAGTCCCCAATCTCTGCATGTATGCTACAGCATCTCCCGAGATCTATTATAAATGAACTTCTACACAGTCATATGCATACAAATGTACATTGTGCCTGAAGTGGGTTTTTAGTGGAGTTGCTTTCTGCCCTGCAAAAGTTACTGTCCCAAATGACTATATTTCTTTAACGTGATTGATCTCTAGCATCGATTCCACAGTATTTCTCTCAAGATACACATCATTCACTACCCAGAGAGCATACCAGTGGGAGATTTTTCTCTTGACTGTTTTGAAATGGTGCGAGATTTCTACAGTGGATAAATGTTATGGAAGAGATTCTAATGCTTTAAGATGTGAAATGTTGAAGAGATACAAGAAATTGTAAGTTACAGTGATCTAGAGTGCAGCATCAGACTTCTGTTGAATAAATATGTCTCAAAAAATAATGAACTCCTGCTTCTCATGAAACAGGAGGAAAAAAAAGTAATTTTAGCCATTATGCAAAGTGAAGGTGTTAGGAAAGTTGTTCTTGAACTGCAAGGCACGGATACTCAAGTCTATTTATTGCTTACACACCAGAGTGCAGAGATGCAAATCTAAATGCTATGTGATGACCTCAACTGCTATAAACCATGGACGCAGCTGCCAACTAGAGCAACTACAGTGATCTGATAATCTCGGATGTTGCCCTGTCAGTTTGGATGTTTATCAGATAAGTAGAAAACTGTTCACACATTATTCTTGCAGAACTACAGATATTAAGGGATGTCAGAAAAAACTTGAGAAAACCAAATCTGATCTTTATTGTTTGTTCTTTGTGCTGTAGTAGAAGTTGTGAAGCTTTTGGGGATGGTTGATCATGCTTCCAATTTGGCTGGCCATTAGTGAGGAAATATATGAAAAAGAATGTAAGTTAAAGCAGGAAGCATCTACAGAATCCAAAACCCGAGTGGAGTTCTTCTTGTAGGGGCTGTCAACTCTTCTGAGAAGTCATGAGACAGGGTGAATTCCATTTTCAGCTCTACAGGCTTAACATGGAAAACCACCACTACTTGCTTCTGCAAGTGCAATCTCATCTTTTCTGCATTTAACTGGAAACTAAGGCAATGTTATCAGCTGCAGTAGTTGTGTGTATAGATTATGATTCTCCATATCTGCTTTCCAAGAAGGGCAGTGGAAGTTGTTGGGAGGATTCTTGGTAACGGTGAAGAAGAAACTTGTGTCCCCATGTCTCACATGCTTAACCCAACAGAGATGCAACAGAGATCCCTTCTTTTATCAGCACTAATAACTACCATATATGCCCATTAGTCTCTCTCTTTTCTGGATTTACAAATGCAGTGAATCTATTAATATATTTCAGTGTTGGGTTGTTTTTTTGATTTTTATTTTTTTTTTCCTTAGGAGACAGAAATGCACCAAATGCAGCCAAGAAGCCTAAATAAAAGCAACAACATATGGTTTAGCTTCATTTTAAATAAGCTTTTCCTTTTAGAGGTGATCTGTGCAAAAGCTCTTGGGGTCATAAGGCTTTAGCCAGAAATGTGTGCTATTGACCACAAAGTCTTTTTAGAAAAACAATAGTAGTCTTAGGTAAAAAAAAAAAAAAAAAAATCAAATCCCTAAATGTATATTTTTGCTTATTGAAGAAAGAAAAACAAAATTCAGAGAAGGAATATTGCCAGGTCTAATAAGCAGACTTCAGCTTGGAAATGGACGCCTGTGGACCAAATCTTAACTCTTCTGGCTGATAGAGCTAGTCAAATGGCACTTCTGTCATGAATTTGATTAAATTGATACAAACTGATAGCAAAATAAGGTTATTTATTATGCTGTAAGTGCAATTCTTAAAGTCATAATTTTGCCTTTATTAAGGCAGTTTGTTTTGTTTGGTGTGTTTGCAGATGCACACTTTTATCTGCAATTCAGTCTGTTTTCTTTTTTTATTCTTTATCTTTACCAGACAGCATAGAATCCTTTTGAACTTCCCTGAAGATACTAAACGTCTCTAATTTCTGTAGAAAGATTTGCAGCATTTGCAAATGTTTATAGTTCAGAAGAGACAAAATATTTCAGATCAGTCAGTTTGATATATATTGGACCTGACAAAAAAGCTTTTTGAAGATTGCTATTTGGGGCAGTAACAAAATAGAGTTAGGCATTCCATTGCCTACTCTGGCAGCTTTTATTTCACAAGCTTTGCTTAAATGTTTTTTGTTTACAATGTTATATTGCATTATTACTAGTATTTTACATTTCTCAGTTCCTACAAGTATGGTATCTTCTGTTATCAGTTACAAGGTGAGCTGTGCAATCTTTGTAGGATACCCAGTATTGTGCATATGTGTTAACAGGGAAAAACTTTTGCCTCTGGTTAGATCATTTCTGGGAGATGTTGTCCTAATGATTTTCCAAGTCAACAAAATGGCTAGTGGAACATTACAGTCCTTTCATTTATACCTTTGCAAAGAGGAAGGCATTTCCTAATTGTGATACTGGAAGAAATATATTTTTAATTTCTACTTAACAGGAAATCCTTATGTCTGATCAATTCAAGGCATTTTGAAACAGTTGTTGTTGTTTCTAAAGTTAATCAAAACCTACTGCTGTGTAAGAAAAAATCAATAGAAAACAGATTGAGATTATAGAAGTAAGGATAATTCTGCTGCAGGTCTCTTCTACCTTCACCCATCAGTAAGCAGGAGCCCCAGTGCTAGAAGATTCATGTATCCTATTGATGTCTTGATTAATCAGCTGAGTGCCAAATCCTCCAGCTATGAAACTTCACAGGTCTGTGTTCTCAGTATCTTGTGGGTTTTTTTTTGACTTCCTGTATGTAGCAAAAGAACGATTCATGATCTAAATTAAATTTGGATGCTTGTACCACACAGGGGGTATAGAACTTGTCCATGGTTTCTTTTAGAAATTTCAAGATGCTCTCAATGCAGATGCAGTGTAGTGAGTTACAATTAGACTTGGCTCAAAAAATCAGTTTCATTGAGACTTCCTGTTGGGCAAAAAGTGAGGGGAAGCTTCAGTCCCACTTAAAGCCATGTGTCTCATTTGGGCATACCTTGAATTTTGAGTTTTATTCTGTACTATATATAATTATGTTCTGTACTATATTACTAACAATATTATTGTTCTATATTTTAATATAGAACAATATATCTTATAGTAGATTACACATACATAAATTTATAGTACCTAATATTCTATACATATATAATATTTCATATATATGATGGTTTTACATATATATTGAGCATCTTATAAAATAGAGTTAGTATTTCAACAGAAGGTCAAACTCCAGAGTGATTTGTGGTTAATGGCAGAACTAGGGAAAATCTGCATTGTTTTGACTTAGCAGCTTGTCTGTACCGGAGCTGTCCTAGTAGGCAAGTCTGGTGATTTACTGTTGCAGAAAAATAGTTAATGAATGTATGTTCTGATTTTGGGCAGTTAGACAGGAATTGCCTTGAGTAAATGACTGAAAATAGTACTTGTTTAATATACAAATTATTGCCCATTAGGTTATTATTTCCTGGTGTTACTGACCTTTTCTTACATCTCTCCCTATACTTGTATATGAGGTACACTGAGATTCAAACAAACATTTGATGGCAGACTCCTAATTAGCTCTCAGAGTGTTTGTGTCTTCTTCCTGAGGGCTCTTTGCTAGTCTTTCTTAGTTGACATGGATCACATGCCAGTGAAAAATATCGTGTTGCCTTGGTTTAAACTTTTGTGCTTTCTTTCTTTAGAATATCTTTTATTCAGTCACTTAGGGAATAGAGTAAAGCTGTAGTTGCTCTTGATCCAAGGGAATTTGTCAATTCTCAAAGTAATTTCTTCTGACTTCATTTATGGCTGCTTAGGACAGGCAGCTGTTGCTTCTGTCTGCAAGGTCTCTTCAAATTGCCTCTGCACACCCACAGATAAGCTGAAATCAAACCACTCCAATATCTTTTCTGTGAAGACAGAGTTAATACCTAGTTAGTTCTTATGCATATTAATATCTTAATACAAATTCACCTATTTGTGTCTCTCCAGTGAACTCGGTTGTTTTGCTTCCTCTCTACTTTGTAATTGAAGGCATGGTCTCAATTCCTTCTTGCCCACAATGAAATGCCAGGTGGATTGAACTGTAATTATGTGAGTAGCTTGAGGGTACTTGCTTTTTGCTGGAAATAAAAATCTTATAATTGTTTTAATACACATTTCCAGCTAAGGATGAAATCACAATTATATTTGTAATGATGATTTTATTATGTAACATATTTTTATCCAAATGATGCAACTTGGTTTATAACATATATTCTCTGATTTTCAATGCAATGCATAGCCTACTCGGCAGAAGGAATTTTCCTCACTGTTGGTAAGCCCTAACAAAGGAAAAGGGATTATAGCTTTGTAAAATTCTTGCCTACTTTTGTATGTACTGTTTATATTTAGCAGAGGATTTTTGGATAGTGGAAACAAAATTCTTTAATGTGCACATTTAGAATGGTTACTCTTTAACTTACTCTAATTATACAATTTTATTTTAGGAAACACATTAAATGGTGTTTTAACTCTGAAAGCAGGCAACATTCAAGAGAGGTAAATACGCATGTATTTACATGCATTTTACTGTGCACATCAATGTGCTGTAAGCATACTCAGTGGAGTGTAACAGTATCTTCACAGTCATTAGTAACCACTAATGTGTGGTTAAAAAATAATAACTCTGAAGACCTATTTACCTGATAGTTTTAATGGTCCTCATGGAACTATTAGAAGCTGAATAACAAAGCTTTTAAAAATGTCCTAAATATTTTTAAAAGACCTAATGTTTCCTAGGGAGCTACATTTACAGTCGATCTGGCAAGCTGAAGATGCCATTCAAGAAGCCAATGCTTTTTGCGGATTTAAATGATATAGGAATGAATAATCTGTTTATGATGCTCACAGTCAGCATGGCATTCTGCAATTGTGGAATGAAATACTTGCACTAAAACAAAATTGTCTTTAAAAAAATTAAAAAAAGACAAATATAGCTCTTGTCATCACCTTAATTTGACATTGGTTTCTTTACATTCTCTCCACAAAGAGCTCTTATGCTCCAGTTAGCTGTAGGTACTTAGAATGGACTTTATGATCTCAAAGGTCTTTACCAACCTAGTTGATGCTGTGATTCTACTTCTGTGGTGAGCTGAAGTCCCACAGGGGTAGGTGGACCAAAAGCATGGCTGTGAATTGTGTGAGGCGTAGTTCTCCCAGCCGCTGTCGAACTCTGACAATTAAATATTCTAGGATATTTTTCATCCGAGAAGGTAGGGAGTTCTATGTAGTTAAAATATTTCTAAGAAATTGCTAAGAATTTCTCTTTCCTGATTAATAGATTGGTTTAGCCATTAGTAGTAATGGGTTCTTGACCATAGCCGTTGCTACCTCGAGTTCTGTGTCTCTGTGTTACATTCCATTTTGTCAATCTGCACTAAACAAGAAGTGAAAGGCACACAAGCTGTGGGTATAGATAAGCATTGTTCTACAGAACAATAAGAACTGTTTTTAGAAAGTTGGAATCTCTTGTGTCCTAGAGTAGACATCTAGCTGTCAATCTAAGGTAAGTGTCATCCAAACTAACTTCTTAATTCTCTTTCCAGGCTCTCTGTCTTGCTCAGCTGGCTTGGTAATAAAGGCATCCTTTCCTAATGCCCTTTTCCTGATACATTTCAGTCAGGACAGATCATCTGCAATAGTCTTTTCAGGAACTTGCCTTTTTCTTCCAGTACGCATACTGGAAGAGCCATAGGAACCTCTATAAGAGAGAACTTCTCATAGGAGAAGTTCCTATGAGCTCCTTCTCATAAGAACCTCTATGAGAGAGAATCCTTATTAAATATAAAGATCACTGTAATCTTAGGGCCTTGACTCGTGCAATGAAGCCAGGTCCATTCAGGTAAGTGCCTGGGATTGTGAATCCGCCTTTAAGGGCACTATTGGGTTTTCTTCTTTACATCAGTTGCATATCCTTTTTTCTTACCACACGAGTCACTGAATGTAAACCTTCATTAAGTCAGTATATCTGTGTTTCTTGGAAACTGTGTATTAATTGACGCTTGAAGCTTTTCAAAAAGAAATGATCTGTGAGTACCATGTCAAAACTCTACTCTGCTGTGACACCAGCAGTACTCCTGGTGTGGCTGGACAGCTGGTGTGCATTAGAAGATGCTTGTTTTATCAGATTTAGTCTATTGTTTTCCCAACCTCATTTTTTTGCCTGCTGTCAGTTTCCCTTTGTGCTACAGGATCCAAGACAAGCATTGATGCACAGCACAGTGGAGCCTTGGTTTCTTCATCGTGGTCCCTGGGTATGCAGGACAATCCATTCAGTACCTTGGGTGGCTGTGCACAGGACACAATGCCACCACTAGGCCTGACTAAGACAGCATGCTTCACTTCAGTGATTTGTGGCTCAAAAGAAACTTGAATCCAGAAGAGGAAACTAATTGTTATGGTCATTAAAATTGTTGCTTTAGACATTGAGAAGGAGAAATTTCTGGTCTTCAGCTCCAACCAAAGAAATATTTTTCCTTGATAAATATACCTAATGACTAACTAGGTCAAAAGCTTCTTTATGCAATGAAAGAGGATTGGTTTTTTGTGGCATAGATGCTTAGGGGCATGTTTGAGTTTTTTTCCCAGACTGCTGCTAATGAATATAAAATGTAAGTGTTTGATGTGAATTGCTGTAAGATACCACTGATTCTAGTAGAGAATATGTATGTTTTTGTTAGGCTGGAAAGAGAGTTCATTAGGAAAGCCAATACACAGTTCAGAAATATTTTTCCTTTTAGTTTCCTGTTTTGTTTTTCTGTGTTCAGATTCTCTAATTACTTTAGTTCTCTTCAACTTTGTGAAGCTGACCAGCTTTTAAAAGGAGTGGGTGAAGAATTGTCATGCAACAACCAGCCTATTATCTGATATCTAACTGCTCTTCCATGACTAGTAGAATAGTAGAGCTAATATTTCCCCTGTTGGGTTCTGAGTCCCAAGCAAAAAAAGGGCAAATAATGTGTTTGCTCTTTGCTGTCTTCAGTTGTTCATTATGTTTAAAGAGTTATTTCTCCAAATAAAAGCACTGTCTGCACTTGGGTGGGTGTATTTCCATCTGGATCAGCAGTTCTTTTTTATTAAGAGTGGGACTGAGTTGCTGGAGAGGAGTGGGCATGAAAAATTTGACACTGGAACATGCAATAAGATGTATTTTCCTGTGTCTTTCACTCAGAGTCACTATTGCTCAGAGGTCCTAGACACATGAACACATCCAGAATCCCTAAGTACAGAGTTGAGAGTAACTGAATACTTTGTGAGGTTATAATCTGCTATATTCACATTATAAATTTCACAGCTGCCTCTGGTGTTATGGGCCAAATGAAAACTCTGCATCTGAAGTGAGTTGCAGTTGGGAGTTTGGCACTGGAGCCAAAAGCTGCCATCTGTGGTTGTGCTTTCCAGACTTGAATAAATTAACTAGCTTCTGAAACCTGAATAAACTGTATCTTTGGAGATTTTGAAATGAGAATTGCATTGGGGAGCACACCTCTACCTCAGAGAGCTGGCTTGGCTACATGAGCACATGTTTAAAATTACAAAGGTATGGAAATACTTTAAGGCTTGATCCACCGATGTTAAAATATCACAGAAACAGAGATGCCTGTGAAGGTGCATGTGTGCATGTCTGTAACTATCAATCATTCAGGTGCTTATGCCACTTTCAAAAATTGTTGCCAAATTCAAAATCTTTCACCCTTAAACAGCAGCATGGTGTTTTGGCTCCTCTTCAGTCCCTGTTATGCCATCTCCTGCCTATACTTAGGTAAAGTAGACTTTTTATGTATTGTATTATTGTCTGTGAGTGTCATAGGTTTAGCAGTAGCAGTCATTTTTCTCCTCGGTAGCTGGTGCAGTGCTGTGTTTTTGACTTTCGGCCTGGGAACAGTGCTGA
>JANRGW010049870.1:0-27290 GCA_024733675.1 Psilopsiagon aymara | reverse complement strand
TTTTGGCACAGAGAAGGACAAGGATAGTGTGTTGTAAAAATAAGACCAGCATGTGGTCTCAGATCCTATGATTTGCTGCTATTAAGATGAAAATTCACAGCTGTGCTCAAATTTTACCTCTCAAAGACCTTCCCTGCTTAATGTTTGCCCAAATATACTCTAGGCTTACTGAAATGCCTACTTATGTTTTATTAGATAGTTCTGTAACTTTCCGTAAGGAACTTACATAGTATTTATAAAGAACTTCTCTGTTACAAAGGAATTTGCCTATGGGACTAAACAGTCCACTGGTCTGAGATGCACTACTGTGAAGGATTTCTAAAACTAGGCAACTCCTTATGACTGGAATTTAAGCCCGATTTGACTAAAATTGACAGCAAAATCATGGGATACATAAGAAGACACCAAGCAGGAAACATATGGCTTTCTAAAAATACATAAAGGTTTATTTTTTGCCTTATTTTTTTTTCCCCAAAGTGTTTCCAATGTAGCCAGAGAAGCCACACTTCTGCTGCAATACAATGCATGTAAGTTTAAAGAGCAGTTTTCTATCCGATATAGTAATGTAGCATCCTTGCAATCACTCCAGTTTAATATGTAAATGCAAAAATCTATGGGATGTACTTTTACAGTGATTAAGAAATATAAATACATTTTATAAAAAGCTGTTTCTTCAGTGCTTTAAAATACAGGAATTTTTTGTTACAAGCAGCTTAAAGGAAGGGTTTTGGTAGCTGTTTAAGGGATGCTGGGCTATGTGACCAGAACCTGTCCACAGCCCTGAGTAAGGTGTCTAAATCTAGGAGGTGGGGGGGATTTAAAATAAATGCTTGCATTTAACAGCTTTAAATGCAATTTGAAGTGTTCTGAAGTGCATCCCATTTACATCAGTTTTGTGGGATGCTTGATATTCCCCAGGAACTCTGCAGGTTCCCTGGGCTGTAAAGGTAGACATGTAAAATGCAGAAGTCCAGTTTAGCTGTAACGGCATATTTTCTGCATGAAAGGATAAAGCCTCAGTTTGCCAGCAAAGGGGCAAGCTGGTATGAGGGAAGGAGGTACACTATCATAGTGCTATTGCCCAGAAACAGGAGGGTAACATACTGTAAACTCTAACACTGCTGTTCTACAGACACCTTCCACTGCCCATCACAGCTACAGGCAGTAACTTTTGGTCCAAAATCTGAAAGGAAATTAACCTTGGCAGTTTAGTCATCATTAATATATGTATCACCAGAAAGTAAATCTAAATGATGTCTGTGAAAGGAGGAACAAACAACTGTTGCTGACATTCCAAAGAAAAAAATGCAGATTGAGTCTACATCAATTTTTCTTGCCCATTTCACCACAGTTTGCATGGGGGAAAATAGGCTGCTAGGCTTTCTTTTGCATGCCTTTACATTGTACAGAGTACAATGGTGATTTTGAAAGAGAAAAATAATTCTTCAAGCTTACAAATTGATATAGACACACCAAATCACACTTGGCTTGAGCTTATTAAAGGAGCACTGTGTAACAGGCAAACTTTGTTTCTAGAACTGAGGGTTTTTTTAAGCATTTAATAGGATAGTTTCCATGACAACTTGAACTGAACAGATTGTTCATTGACTTCAGTACATTTCTCTTAAACATCTTTTCTCTGTAGGTAGGCCTGCCCCTCCAGCTCTTTCATTTCTTTGGGCACTTATTATTTGCAGATATCCTTAAACTAGATTGGACTCCACCTTTCTGTGCTCTTTAACAAAAACAAAGTGTTTGAGGGATCAGAGTTTCATGATCATTTTCTGAGTTTCCTAGAGTCCATTTTTTTTCTATCATGTACTCCTGTTTTAACCCATTCCCCTGTAGTACCAGAATGAGTTGTTCAAACTGATACTGCTGCCTATCGGGGAAAGAGAAATGGACACTGCAGAAATGTGCAGCATTAAAAGCCAAAATGGCTTCTGGGTATTCCTGATCATTTTGCTAAGACCTGTAATGACTAATGCTGCACATAGATATGAATAAAACTGCTGTTATACCATAAACTCCTCATGTTTTTATGTAAAGAGAAAGCGTGTGATTAATACAGTACATTCTAGATCTGACCCCTTAAATATTTTAATCTATTTCAAAGCTTTAGAAATTGCAATGAAAATTTACTCTTGGAGATGTGCAGTTTGTTCTTTACCATACTGTAATGATAGAATCATGTAATAGCTAGGGTTGGAAGGGACCTTAAAGATCCATCTGGTTCCAAACCCCCTGTAATGGGCACCAACACCTCACACTAAACCATGTCACCCAAGGCCCTATCCAGCCTAGCCCTGAACACTTCCAGGGGTGTGGTAGCCACAGTTCCACTGCCTTACCACACAGTAAAGAACTTCTTCCTAATATCTAATCTAAATATACTCTCTTTTAGTTTAAAGCCATTACCACTTGTAATGCCAACCCCTGGATTACTTTGTCTGAAGAGTTAAAAAAATTACTTGAATTGAATCTCTGATGCAAAGATAATTGAGACGACCATTGAAAACTGACAGGAAACATAGTAAATGGAGGAAAATGGCCTTTGGATTAATGCACAGAGCTTTAGTTAAATGAGGCTTTCAATTTGCTGTTGCCCATCAGTTTTAGGAATATTTGTAGTTTGCTTCTTCACTAAAAAGGGCTTTCGGGGCCTTTTCATTATATCTCTTGAATATTTAAGTTTAAAGCTATAATAATCAGTCACTCCAGAAATGTTGTTATAAACTTGGTAGAAATGTAGTCTGGTTTTCATCAGTTCACTTAAAGCTTTCCTCCTGCTTTCCTAAAGCCTGTATTTGTATGTGCTCTGGGTGCGAAATGACAGCAAGCTGTAAGAAGAATTGTCACTACATGGCAACAACTTTTAATTAAAAGCTTGTTTCCTCTTGTTAGAATGTGAGTAACTCTCTTTGAAGATTTTTTTTCCCCCTGCTACTTCTTGGTTTTGCTTGTTGATTTTTCAAGTGAGCTGTCACATTTTCTAATTATAAAACATTCTGCACTTGCAGCAAAGATTGGGTTATGCAATTTTCTTAATTCAATAGATTGCTTGTCACTGCTGAGCAGAAAACCTTTTGTTATCTTTTAGTCTTTTTCACATCTGTTTTTCCTAGGTCTTTGACGTACTTGGGAGGGTGAGTGGGGGGAAAGAATCATGAAATAGTTTGGGTTGGAAGAGACCTTCAAAGGTCACGTAATCACACTCCGGCAAAGCTAGGAACTTGAATGGCAGCTATAAAAGAACCAAGTGACCAGTGCACCACACTTGGGATAATTCCAGCAGCAAAAGAATCCCTATTAAACTGGATACTAGTCACAACAGTGAGTTCTGCAGATTGAAAATATTCTAAAAAACTCATTAGAAGCTATGCTGTTGCACCCAAAAATTAGTGGCCTAAAATATTTTTCTGATGCCTTAATATGGGTGAAAATATCTGAACATAGTTTACTGTGCTTTTATGTTTTTCAGTCAAGTCGTGAGTAGCCTAATCATTACCCCAGAAGAAGCGATAGGGATCGCTACCATGTGAAACCATCTGGCTCTTCCACAAGGCATTCTCAAAGAGTATGTCTGCTTTTACTTTTTTTTTGGGCAGAATATCTTGTGGGCAGTCATTCTAAAAACCTAGATTATCCCTTCTGTAATACAGGTTCTCACAGCTACAGACCTGAGAGTACAGAAAATAGTTATTAGTGATTTGGAGGAATAAATGGTTTGTCTTCAAAAAAGCAAAAAAAATGGTACTTCCCACCTGCCTTCCAGTGCTGTAGGTACTTAGTGATTGCAAGTGTTCCAGTCCTACAAACATCAGTGCACAGCCAGTAGAAAACAATCAGCTTGCTTTTAAATTAGTTACATTAATTTAATTGCATGTTTGTTTATAAAGTGTACAATACAAAGCTCAAGCTTTCTCTGAGTTGTTTTTAACCCATTTTCCCCTGCCTCTTCCTCCAAAAAAGTCAGATCTTAGTCTGTGCTAGTGTTGCAACAGGTGCCAAATGTTTCTTGAAGTACTTTGCTGTATTTTAGAGCACTCCTAGATGCTGATAACTACATCGGTAGTTGGAACCACACCACTTGTTCTCCTTGTTCCTGCCTGCCATAAGAGAGGTTACTCTGGAACAAGTAGCATTCATCTAAAGAACTCAGATACACCTTTGCTAGCTTAGGCTACACTGAAGATTTTCCTGGCTCATTCCTTCAATGAGAAAATGCAAAGGTATTTGCATATGTCCATTTCTGCTGTGCCAAGTGATACTCATGCCCAGCTGTGGCTTTGTCTTTAGTACATATTGTGTACTGCTCTAGCCACCAACTCCTCTTGCTCAGTGACTACCAATATGTTCTGCTAAAATTCAGCCATTTTTAGCAGCTCAGCTGTGTAAGGTTGCTTAGAAACCAACCTTCTTATACCCACATTCTCTTGACAGATTTCCTATGCAATAACATCACTGCATGACACATTTGTATCCTCATATGTGTTCCTCTTCCACTTGAGATTCTCTGAGTAAAGGTTGCTGGTGCTTCACCCAATTCATAAACAGCATGTGGTAAATCACCGGAGTATTAAATCACTGCAACAGTAAAAATGAGCTCAAATTTTGAATGTGAGCAGTTCCTCACTCCTGAATGTAGTTGTTGATCTTTTCATGCAGATACTAATTTCTAATTTTGTTTTTCAGACTGGGTAGCTAGACATTGTTATGACTTTATGGCAATCTCTGCTCCCTTCTTCACTTCTGTATAGAATACTTACTTGCACCATTTCAAAATTGAAATGGTAGGGTTTTTGGTACGACTGCTTTCTTCTTTGTATTTTCTGTTTGTTCAGTGCATCTGAGATGAACTGGGCATAAAGATTTTTATTAGTGATAGAAATGTTTTTTTTAAATGTCACTAATAAGTGATAATAAGATATCAACTTGCAGATTAACAGAATCATTGTCAGCAACTTCATTTTTAATGTATCTCTCTGATGACGGGTTTTTAGCACTGTTTTTACTTCATTTGTCCTTTTCTGTTTGCTAACAGTATTGCACTCCTGCCAGAATGGCAATGTGTTTGTCTGGCAAAGTAATGAGAAAAGCTAACTGACACATCTGGTGAAAAGAGTATTTGTTATTGACCAAGACAATAAGGTCCCACAGCAGTTGCTGATTTTAGTCCCCTGTAAGAACCACATGCAGCTTGATTCAAAATTAGTGTATTTATGAATATATCATCAGTGAACCATACAGTTTGAATTATAAATCAATATAATTTTCGTATATTTTTTCTGTTAATTTTGTTACTATAAAACTTATGCTTATTATTTTAAAAGCATTTCAAACATTATATACCAAGAGTATAATTTCCTTAGTGTTCATAATATGCCAAAAGAATGTTATTTAAAATGTTAGTAAAATGCAAAATTTATATAATCCAAGCATGATTTAAATATATATTCTGCTTTATAGGGCATAAAGGCCTAAATCCTGCAATAAAGGAGTAGTACAATCAAGACAAAGACAAATTTAAGGGAGTTTCTTGGGGTAAAGAATGTTTTAAGAAGAATTTATGAAAGAATGAGGTTTAAATTGGTAAGATGTCTGAAAAAAGCCAAACTGAAATAACCGAGCCAAAAGGAACAGTGAAAGGATTGTAAACTAACAGAAATAAATAGGGCTAGAACATGTCACATGGTGCAGGCGTGGATAAATTTTTGCACTGAATACTATGAAAGAAAACCAATGAATGAACAGATGATACTGAATGAAATTCAGTTTTGTTGGTCCTGTTTCTACCACTAGCTTTAAAATTCCACAAGAAAAGATATCTTTTGTGAATAATGAGGCAAGAGGTGAGAAAATTCACAACTGCATTTAGTTCTGATAACAGAAACACAAAATAACATTCTTTGCCAATCCTCTCACAAATCTAGAGAAGTGTTTGTGGTATTTATGAAGAAAATGCAAGCAGAGTTGTGTAAAAGTGAAAGGCAGAAAGCAAAACATACAAAAACACCATCGTTAAGTATGGTGGTGTGATAAGCAGTTGGCTTTAAAAATATTTTAATTATAAGTCATTCTTTTAATGCTTATGCGTAGTACAGCAACAAGAATAGTAACACTTACCCTTAGCACAGTATCCAAGCCACAGGAAACTCATGTGTTTCAGTTTGTGGCCATTGCCCCTTGTTCTGTCTCAGGGCACCGTTGAAAAAACCCTGACTCCATCTTTTCTGCACCCTCCCTTCAGATTTCTGTACACGTTGATGAGATCATCCCCCCTTCAGATTTCTGTACACATTGATGAGACCCCCTCTGAGCATTCTCTTTTCCAGGCTGAATGCTCCAAGCTCTCTCAGCCTTTCCTTATAGGAAAGATGACCAGTTCCTTAATCATCTCAGTGACCCTTTGCTGCTCTCTCTTCAGCAGATTCATATGTTGTACTGGTGAGCCCAGAACTGGACACAGTAGTGCAGATATGACCTTACCAGTTTTGAGGTGAAAATGAGAGGGGAAAGATGTATACAACATTTTTCTATCTCCAACCTTCTTTCTTACTACGTATAGGGAAAACATATCAAAATTTAGTTTTTGGAAGTGGATAGGATGGGATCAGTAGAAAGGTTGATTTCAAAACACTGTCAGCATCTGTTGTCATTTCATTCTTAAAAACACTTTTTCAAAGGGAGAATGTTTGATTTGGTTTTAGTCATGTTTCACACTTTGTACTTTCATGCCTCTTTTTTGAAAAGTTTTTTACTCTCCCTTTTTAAATATACAATAGGCAAATGGAACAGTCCATTCCAATGATTCTATTTACCATGTTTGCCAACATTTTAAAATCTGTGGAGGAAACTCAGCAATCACAGAATCATGGAATGGTTGGAAGGGTCTTTAAAGCTCATCTAGTTCCAAACCCCTGCCACAGGCAGGGACACCTTCCACTACACCAGGTTGCTCAAAGCCCCATTCAACCTGGCCTTGAACATTGCCAGGGATGGAATGTAAAGTATTTGAAGAAATGGAAGATATGGGCTTTTAATACCACAATAATTTTCACTCTTATAACCAGAAAGAAACCTCTATGTATTGCAGATTTACTTATATTGCATTTAAAAAGAGCTTTGGCTTATGTACCATCAAAGTTCCACCATCTTGTTCAGACAAATTGTAAAGCACGGTATGTACATAAACTAGAAAACTGTCTACAGAGAGGCCATATATACATAAAATTACCTGGTCCTCAAAGTCAAAATCTGTATAAACAGGATCACCAGAATCCATAATCAGACTGCAATCAAGTTCATTTGGCCCTAAAATAGGAAAGAAAATTGGACTTCAGAAATGGATTGGAAATTTTCACTTTATGTGGCAAACACTATAACACTTCCAGTTGTCTACGTGTATTCATAAACTGCTATCTGAGGAACCATTCAGATTTGCTACAGTACCTGGGTGAATGGTATTCCTTTAACAAAGTCTTCAAAACATCCATAAAAGCTACCACAGATCTTAATAAGGAATGGTTATACTAAATGGTACATTGCTTCAGCCAAGATTGCAATTTTATTGGGCAGGGTGTTCTGTGTGCCATGACTTGCAATTGTAAAATTGCCACAGGCATCTTGACTCTAGGGAGAATAAAAACTATGTTTAGGAAAGAGAAAGGAAATACTGACTAACTTGTGACTAGCAGATAAGGATCCTAAATTGATGTTGATGGAGGACCAGAACAGCATGCTTCCAGGAGCAATGGTCCCTATTCCTATTCTACCCCTTTTCAAGGTGACAGTGTGGCTCTGCCCCTTCTCCCCACCATCTCCCTGTAGCAGGATCAGGAAGTCATGAATGTTCTTGCACTTGGGGTGACAAAGTGCATCAAGGCTTCAGCTGCTGAGAAGCCTTGATCTGTCTGAGCTTTACAGTTTAGCTTCAGCTGAACTGCTGGAGGTGCAGGTTAAGAGAAATTGGGCTTGGTATTTCAAGAAATCATATGGGGGGAAATCATGGCTAAACCACAGTGGGAGGATAAACCACTAATCATCTTTCTAAATAAACAAAGGAAAGGTATAGCATGACATATAGTCTGGCACTATCACCCCATTTACATAATCTCATTCCTCAGCAAGGAATGCCTCCTGTACCTGCTAGATTGTGAAGCGCTAAACCAAATCCTGTACATGTTTAACACACATTAAAATATCAATAGGTGTATTTTTCACAGCATTGTTAGAATAACAAAAATACAGTAATGAAACACAGATCTAAAAATTGTGACCAGCCAGTAGCCACAGGCGAGTCCAACCACTATCTTCATGTGGGAAGCAACAGGTAACACCAGAGGAAGTGTAAGATGTGCATCGGTTTGTGACCTTATGTCCCCAGATCAGTTCAGTGGTGAGAAAGAGACTATAGCTCTCTCCCTCCTGGATTACAGGCGTGTCTATCTGGTATGATGCTCCTGCAAGCACTGTCAGTGAGAATACATAGTGTTAAGACTATTTGCTGACCTGGAGTTGTTTTCTCACCATTGTAGATGTATGCTTCCTGTAACAAGCATTATCAATAACAGATTTTGCAGTTCAATTTGTGCCAGATGCATTTATGTATTATCTGCTTTTGTTTGCTTTTAAAACTTACATAGTAATAATCTATGTAGGTGGTGAACTAAACATCACTAAGAGAACAGAGAAAAACTGGATGTCACAATGACTAAAACCATAACTTTAGTGGAGATGATGATTCCAGGGTGTCTTAGTTTGCAATCCATATTACAGCTGCTGCCAAATTAATCTTTGATGCAATCCTAGAATATGCAAGACATACCAGGGAAATAGTTGGATCTACCATCTGCTGGTGGGTTTTGGGTCCCCCCCCACTGTTCATGTATACTTTATCAGTTTGCTATAAAAAAAGTAACAGAAATGTATTATACTCTTGCTGCCATCCAATGTCACACGTGTATATGCAGCGTGTTCTCTGGCACATACACTTTACGATCTTTAGAAAAACATACGCTTTACGATCTTTAGAAAATACCTGCTTGTAAAAGATACATGCGACCAAATAGATTTGCAACTGCTGAGAGAATATTAATTTTTTGATTCATTTTACACAGCTGACATCTTGTTCTTAATATTGTATCATCATTGGTAATATAACTAAGTCTTAATCATCACCAGCATTAATCATCTTGACTTATCAATCACTTTTAAAGGCCCTTGTGTGCAAGTATTCGATTAACTGTCACTTAACCAGCAAGAACAGTATGTATCCTTAGCTAGAATGTTAGTATGAAATATGGTGCTGCAAACTTTAATGTAAAGGTCAGGCTGAAAATGAATACTCATGCATAATGTATCTTAAGTGATAAAAGAGGAAATGGTTATACAATTTTAATATGGTCAAGCATCTTAAGGCCCTTTTTCTTGAACTAGGACACCAGTTTCCTTGGGGAAGTTAACTCTTTTCTAGGGTATATTCAAGGAAGGTCAGGAAAATTGAAAATATATGTCTTTTCTTTCTTTGTTCAATGAAAACTAACAAACTCCATAGCCATCTATCACTGAACAGCATACAGATGGTCAAGCATCTTAAGGCCCTTTTTCTTGAACTAGGACACCAGTTTCCTTGGGGAAGTTAACTCTTTTCTAGGGTATATTCAAGGAAGGTCAGGAAAATTGAAAATATATGTCTTTTCTTTCTTTGTTCAATGAAAACTAACAAACTCCATAGCCATCTATCACTGAACAGCATACAGACTTCTCTACCCTTCTCAAATTGCCTCAAGACAAATCTATCGGAAATTAGCTGAAGCAAATGGCTACTCCCAGGGCAAGACAAAGTACCAAGGGGACATACAAGAATACTTGTAATATCCCTGGTGCAATATGAATAAGGATGAGTAGCTTGCTATCCTCCAGGTCAGTTTGTTGTTCAAGGGAGCATATTTTGTTGAGTTTGGACTAAATCTTGCTAAAACACGTCTTCTGGGTAGAATAGGCTCACTAACTAACTGCTAGTATGTGTGGCAGCAGAAGTGTACCAGAAAGACACTTTTACTAGGAGTCGGTAATCGTGGTAGGAGGTAAAGCTGCTGAGGGGGCTAAAGCCAAGGGGAAAGTGTTAGGTTTTCGAAGCTCAAGTTCCAATCAGCACCATTTTATGTAAAACTTTTGGCAGTGTTTAGCTGTCAAGAGAAACACAAAATATTGGCTTAAGGAAAACAGTGAAGGTAAGGAAACTGGTGAAAGCATTTGGAAGCAAACATGCCCTGCTGCTTTCAGGGAGTCTGAGGGTTGCACATCTCCTGCTCTGACAGCAAAACTGGGGATTGTAAATAAGGCTTATCGCCTTTTCTGAGTAAGCTGTGTTTTATCTTTGACATGCTGGTGCACTGAGAAGTAGGCTATAAAAAATGAATACTTGCTTACCATTGGAGGAAAGTCTTAACAGTCTGAATTGTCCTAATTCCTTTCAAAGGCATGCCCCATTCCACCAGGTAATCTCAGCTCTTAGTTACCTTAGAGACTTCCTGTGCTTGTATGAACCTATTGCAACTCATCTAAGTAACTATCAACTTCAAAAAGGGAAACTCAACCACTAAAAAAACCTCAATAGAATTAAGAAACTGCTTTGAAAGCTCTCTGCCATGGTGAAATAGCTTGCAAGCAGCTGACCTGAAAAGGCACTCCTGCAACTTAAAATATGCTTCTTCAATTTCGCTGCATGCACAAAGTAGAGATAAGGGGAAACCTGGTCATTTTCATGTGCCCTGTGATTCCCCTGGGGAAAGCCAGAGAGGATTCTATTATGCCCAGTACTGCACAATTAAAAAATAAATCAGTTGGAAATTTTTATTAAATCCCCATTAAATGAATAATCAGCTCTCTAGGGAGGAGCAAGCTGCTGAAAAAAGAAACAGCAGATCAGCTAGAATGCATTCCTCTTTTTCTTTTCCCTGAGATTTCTTTTCTGACACTGAAGGCATCATTCACAAAGATTAGTCTTGCCAGAAACCCAGGGGATCCACTGACACCACACTGAGGGATGAGTTGAATTAATGGCTGGCTGCAGTTGTACAAGGGTGTGCAGACAAGAGATCCTCCTGCCAGGCCTCATAGTCAGGGTGAGTGACTCCCCTGCCTCTGGAGGGTTGCAGGGCTGTGTTCTGTCACTTCCTTCACCATAAGGCTGTGCTTCTAAATTTCATGCCACATTTTACATATTATTCGTTGCTCCTCAGATGAATTTTGCACAGGCTTAGTTATGGAAAGCTGAGAGGATATGCCTATTATGGCAGATGTGTGATTCCTACCCCAGAAATGCACGCTAGAGCCCAAGGGCATCATGGCCATAAATGTCTCTGGTCCTGTAAAATATTTCAGTGTTCTGAGCCTGGGTGCATGTCACTTCCTCTGAAAGTATCACTTTTCCCAAATGCAAATGTCATACATTGGTTTTTCACAGTTCATTAAATTAATTTATACAATGAAACCAAATCATACCAATCTGTCTAAATTTATCTGCAGTTGATTTAACTTCCTACTACAAGGCATCTATACACCATCACGTGAGTTAATTAAGTCTGCTTCTTGGACCATTTGTGTTTTGGCAAATCAGCTGATGTATTTCCAATCCTTGCTTATATTCGTTATTTATTTCAAATCCTGATAGCAGTTCTATTCAATATGGTTCATTGGCTCGAATATGCTCATACTCATATTTTAACAACCATAGTATTTGCACTGTTCAACACTGACTGTCATAAAAGTAATCTAAGACTATCCTGTGAAATATGTTGCTTCTCTTAATAGCATGTTTAAGCTCAATAAAATAAAAATGTCTTTTTATGTTATGGAACATGCTCTGAAGCACAGTTGAACAACTCAGTGCATGTTGCATATAAGCACTTGGGCAAGGCAAATGCTTAGAAGATAAATTTCAAGTGGAATATAATAGAAATAATCTACTGAAGGACTGATTAGCATTAGAACTACCTTGTATTTCTGCTCTCGGTAAGACGCTTCTATTGCAACCTTACACTTTTGAGTTTCATGACTGGTTGCTCATAGCAACAGTCTTAATATGTCATAGAAGGCAATGAGAAAATTGTATTTTAATTTTTATAATAGTTTTCTTTCAGTATAAATTTTTACACAGTTGATTACAACTGGATTTTACAGGTGTAACATATGAAATAGATTGATATGGAGGCATGAAAATATTAGAAATACTGTTTACATTAGCTGCTAGTAACTAAAATATACTGTAATAGCATTAATAAGATTAAAAGACAAAAAGTGAGATCAAGGCAATGCTGGAATTGCAACTCTAGAAATGAAACATCTGGTCTCACAGGATCTCTAGAAATTCTGTTTCTTGATGGTTGAACTTGATGATCTTAAAGGTCTTTTCCAACCTAAATGATTCTATGATACTCCTTTGAATCTCTTTACTATTAGTGGCACTCAGGTTAGGCACCAATTTGATAATTTATGGCATGGCTTCTGATAAAGCTCATAGCTCTCCAGTTATTTTGGTGAGGGATTTGTTAAGTAGATCAGATTTTCAAGGAACTGACTGAAACTCATCCAGAATCACTACCGCTATTTTACAAACTGCTTACATTTTGTCAGCCTCTTTGTCAGAGCAGCACCTTTATCCCACTTCTTTCATCTTGCTATTCAGTACTTAGCTCATTTAAGTAAGGAATCAACAGGTATCAATACAGTGCTATACACTGTGAATGCCATTTTAGGTTTGAAATCATTCTCTTGCCTCTAGGAATAAGGCTAAGCACAAAAGAGGTAAGTGTGCCATCTAGTCTTTATTCTTGTGTGCATCTTATCACAAAGCTGACCACTACAAACCTGAGGTTTTAGCTAATACACTTTATATCATTCTCTATCTCCCGCCCCATCTTGATAATTCATCTTTTTGTAATTTTGAACATTATCAAAAGTAGCCTTACAGGTGGGTTTTGTAGGCTAGCTAGTTTGGAACTCCCTTTCAAATCTTCAAAATATGGCCTAATCATCCTCTCTGAAGCACTTCTCTTTGCAGATATCTTGCTAGCAGAAAAAAGTAATCCCCCCCTTTGTCAAAAAAGACAATAGATGTATTGCTACTACGAGACCTCATTGTGCTTCAGTTTCTTCTTCCTTAGCAGCTCCCAGATGATTGTTCACAATTACAAATACCTGGAGCTACCCTGTCTGTCAAATTGTTGCAGATGAGCTTTCCCTTAAACAGAGGTGAGATCACATACATGATTTTTTTCTACCGCACATACCTAATTTTTGTTTTAATAAAGCTAGTAAATTATACAGGAAAATATTTCACTTAAAATTTCTTTTTGTATGCTGTTTCTGAAGATGCTTATAACCTTATCTACCTATATAACCCTCATGGTCTGCCTGGAAAGCAGCCAGGGATGCAGTCTGTAAAAAGAAAAGTTGTGAAGTTACCAAAGAACGTTTTCCTGTTCCCCTCAAGGAAAATATCTGACAGATGTTACGGATTGTCACTGCTTTGATTTTTAGCTTCAATTATTTTGCTGTCATTTGTTCCTCAAAGGCTTTCACTTTGAAGACATTCAAGCCTCAGTAAGCGCAAATAATAAATATATAAATAAAACCCTCAAACATATGACTAATATTCACACTTAGCTTCACAATCAGTGCCAATTATTAGGGAGGAAGTATCATTAGTCTC
Source organism: Psilopsiagon aymara (assembly GCA_024733675.1). Taxonomy (NCBI): domain Eukaryota; kingdom Metazoa; phylum Chordata; class Aves; order Psittaciformes; family Psittacidae; genus Psilopsiagon; species Psilopsiagon aymara. Next base: position 13,573 of record JANRGW010049870.1, on the reverse strand, counting down.
ATAGGACTGGTTTTATGGTGAATATGGTGAGGTATCACCTGAAACTGCTGGCAACTGGAGCTGATCAACTTATGAAGATTTTGTATTAATAATATGGTTATTTAGTGGACTATCTATAGTATTTTAAGGAGAACTTGTAGATAAACAAGATGTTAGGTGGGTTGTATGACACTTACAAGTGTAATGATACTTTTTTGCCCTTAATTATGCAACTGTTTGAGAGTGGTCAAGACTTTGCTACAGTAAATGCATGCATACTTGAGGAGTATGAAAAAGGCATCCCACCAATTTCAAATGCAATATAAAAAGGTATTTCTTTAAATCTTACTTAACTCACCTGTTGCATCTTCTTTGTTTGCAAATAGTTTATTGTCAACTGCCGAACTTATGTCAAAGAACACTTCTTCTTCGTCTCTGTCTGCATCAAACTTAGAAAAGAAAGTTGGCAATCAGACACTGCTTGCTACTTGGCTATGTTTTACAGAAATATGATTTTATCAAATGAAAGGACATTTAATTATGGTTGCTCTGGATTTTTTCTTATTTCTTGAATTGAGGCCAGGTACATTACTATGTAAAAATGGAATACTGTAATCTCAAACTACAGGAGCAAACAAATAATGGTCACAGCAGATGACTATTTTCTATCTTTCCTTATGTTCAGTGATGTCTGTTTTAGGATGTGGAATGAACCCCGGGGCAAAAAATATTAGATTAGTGCATCCAAGCTCATGAACTTCAGAGGGCTTTTTCTTCAAGATCAAGACTGTTGTGCACCTCTTCAGATGTCTTGCCAATACCTACCTGCCATAGTAAAGATAACAGACAAGAGGAAAAGCCATGAAGAAAGAGGTTCAAATCCTAATAGGACCTTTGCTGCAGATGCTAACCTTTGTATAGATGAAGTTGTTTTCCAAGTATCTCTGAATACAGCATGATACTTAAGTTAATTTTAGAGAGATACTGAGCGGCTTGTCCAACACCCACCATTGCAAAATCAGTATCACGCTTTGCCTTATGATGACTTATGTATTATCTATATTACTTAAGCTGTTTTGTCACTGGTAATGAGATTTGCTTCCTTATGGAATTTTCCATCAGCACCTCAAGGTAAACTTGGAGGCAAATATTAGCCCAAGAATTTAAAGTGGCAGATGCCAGAAAATAGTGGAAAAATAGGGAAGGAATATAAAAAAGACAAAGGATTCTAAAAACTGTGTCTGTGTGAAAGAAAATAGAAGCTTGTTTGAGATCAGAGTATACAAGAGCGCAGCAACCATTGTAGAAAGTTTGCTGCAAAAAAGCTCAACTTCAACACCTGTGTGCTCAAATCTTCATTAGTATTAGTCACAATTTAAATCTTTATGGTTTTAATATTTAGCTTTATACTTAGCTCAGCCCTAGACTTCATTACTATCATAGATAAATCTACTATAATCATCAATACAGAGAATTTTCTGTCTGGCTTTTCGAATCAAGTTTCTGGCTCTGAGCCTGAGGACCACTAAGAAGTTCATCCTATGATGTGGGCAGACATTTATCTATTCTTGAGGAGTTCTTTAGTCATTCAGTGTTACTCAAAACTCAAAGCAGTGTTTTTTTATTTATAAAGCAGAAATTTGTTTGTGTTTACCTGTTAGAAGGATTGCATCTTAACTTGTGTTAAAACTGGTGCTTGTGGAAGAGCATGTCTTAAGGTTGTTGGGCTACTGTTAAGAAATTTATTATCCATGTATGAAGAACAGCTTTGAAATTTCTTTGTTGATAAGAGTCCTGATCTTTGCATTAGCCTGTGCCTGAGGAAGTGTGGGGATATGCTTTTCTCTCACTTCTCAGCAAAAAATGTACATGTTTCATTAGATATGGTAGGGAACACTTACCATAAAATACAGTGTTTGTGGGTATGTGTACACATAAAACCCAGTAAATTGTAATTGGGTTGTGTCTGATTGTTACTGTGTAGGTCACACCACACTTGGAGAGAAGACAGGTTTGCTTTCTCATTAGTACCATTCCTCTGAATGTACAGTTTACCATGAAAAAACCCACATGATCAATCTCAAAATGTTCTGAAGATTCCAAGAATTTGAAACATCGACTTCCCCCATTCAAAGGACACCAGCTGTGCTTCAGTACTCTGAAAATCTGGGTTTTGTAATGAAAGCCTATATTGTCACCCAAAGAAAACCAATTATTTGAAGCTTGCACATAGACTCAGTTTTCCCTTCACGAAATGAGAATTGTAATACCCTGAGCCACAGGAAGACAAGGCAGCTTTCAAAGAGAAATTATTTTTGAAAGAAACCAAGTAACCATGTGAGTTCTATACTCCACCAAATTGCTAAACATTTTAAAATGAAATCCTTGTGATAATTATTGGAGGCTTGAATGAAACATAAAAGGTACTCAAACAACCCTATTCACAAAGAACAAACAGCAGTAAAACCTGTATTTTTAGTAGACCATGTCTATAAATCAATAGGTTCCTTTCCCTCTGAAAACAAACTCCAACTTCAAAACACAGCTCTTGGCAACTGAATTATCGACTGTATCTTTATGGATGGCTTAGTTCAATTATAGCCAAAGCCTATGTTTTATAGAAATATGATTCTACTAATCATGCCAGTGAAAGCACTTGTAAAACAAAAGACACTAACTTATTGTTATCTGAATTGGTATCATCTTCACCAGTGATACAGGAAGAAGCAAAGTACCTCTTCCCTGTGAGGTCAACAGGGTTTCAGGTTTGAACTCTCTCTAGTGTTTACCTCAATGAGGCACTAATGATGGTCTTGTACTTCACTGTCTCTGTTTTGTTGGACTGGGGAAGATGAGGGACATCTCTGAGGACAAGAGAATCATATTCCTTTAAGACTCAGCCTAAATCTCTGAGCCAAGAAAGGCTTCACAAACCTTTCTGAAGAACATTTGGGGGCTATGCTTGGTAAGAATCCAGTAAAGTCTTTTGCTTGCCCAACACAGACATGTGGAAGCTGCTGGGCAGCAATCTCCACAGCACTTCTATGAGTGGTTCCGCTTTCAAGATTTATCTCCCTATGACAAAGGAAAGTACCAAAGTATTTTTCTGCCTTCTCTCTCCTCAGTCAGTTCAGTAATGGTGTTTCTGTGGGAGAAAGAGGTAATAAAGCATCATTTGGGAGGATGTGAATTTAACAACACCCACACGCTGTAGTTACACCACATACTGTTCTGCTTCCACCTGGTTTGGGGGAACACATCCCAAGGATTAAAGCAGGAACAAGAACAGATCTCTGACTCATAGAATGGTTATGGTTGGAAAGGACCTTAAGATTATCTAAGATTTCCTTTTAGCTGATTTTCAGCTAGTTTTGCTTTGCTCTGACATCACAATTAAGAAATTACCAGTAGAAGTCACGTACCTCAGTATATATTGATTTTATATTTAAATAAATGGTGACTGGCAGAATGATGGGTTTTCTGGAAAGTTTATCCCAGTTTCATGTGAACATAGTTGAATTGGAGGATTTGATGCTGGCACAGTTATATCTCAAAATGATGTAAAATATTTTCTAGATCTCTGCTGTAAATAATTCTAGGGAATAATAATTCTAGGGAAGGTAAATAGTTCTAGGGAAAGCAGGTTGTACTTGCTGCTCTCAGAGAGGAAATGGTTAGTGTTTCTAAATAAGCACACAACAAATCCCAGCCAACAGAAGGAGCTTCACAGAAAAATACCTTAGTTGTTGGACATTGTGAATCTCACTGGTCAACGGGGATAAATGGATGTTTGGTAATACCAAATATACCTCTGTATTTATTGGTTTGTAATGTTGTTGGGTTTTTTTTTTTAGTGAAGAGAGATTTTTCCTCGTGCATTCAGGGGAAGCATCGAGGAAACTGCAGTTAACTAGAATTTTGAGTGAGGGTGAAGTGATTCAGTTTGGCACTGCCCTCTGCAGACTGATTCATCCCTGATGCCACTGCTAGTCTCTGCAGGTGATTTATCCAAAATGACAGCCCCAAAATAAAGGGAGATCATAATAATCTTTCAAATTAGAGCACAGGGAAACTTGAAAGAAATCTGCTTGCAGCAGACCCAAAGGGAGCTCTTCTTTGTGCACTTTGAAATAAAGTTAGAATAGCAGAAAGCATAGCCTTCCCCTTCCGTCCTGGCAAATAGGTGTAATTAAATAACATTTGCAACAGTAGATGACAATGTCCTCTATTTTAGAACATGATGGATGTCAATGAAAATAAAACAAACCATGTCCAAATTAAAATAATAACATTAGGATGATTGCTTTATGGCAATATTCCCATCCACCTCAAAATCAAATATGATTACAGGAATTGGATGATGAATGCTCTATTTCCTCTTTTTGCTGACAAAGATTCCAACAATAACTGCAATTCATACATTTCTTGAGCATTTTCCTAGCCATTGAAACATGTCACGTATCGAAATGCCCTAAATATTGTACATTTAAAGGTACAGGTGACCTGATTTTTAGAAGTACTTCTTGCAAGGTAGTCTCTCGACCTCTTGGACTTGCCTAAGTATAAAATTATTTGTCACTGGTCTTCAAGAGCAAGAGTGAGCACAGACTGCTAAGTCTCTGACCACTGTAGTCAGTGCTGATCAGAAGAAAAAAGCAAAGTAGTTGCTTTGAGTTTTAAGTCACTTCCTCAGGTAGGGACCTTCCTGTGGTGCTTGACTGATCTTTGGCTGTGGAAAACAGGCCATCAGATCTCCAGTCATATAAATAGGATAGTAGATTTTTTTTTTCTGTTAGACAAAGCAATATCTCTGAAGGGAGATTTATAGTGAACAATTAAGTGGAGCTGGGTTGTGCTGCTTAGTCAGGGGGTCTAATTAGATGTAGGAACAGGAGTGCTGAATTTAAGCCAAGTGATAATGATATCGAGGTGTTTGGCATGGGGGTGATGGCTCCTGGATACTCAGAGCACTGCTAGTAACCACAGCTGATAAACTAGAGGGAATTCTAGATGGGCTGTGAGAATGATTACTTGACTACCATGTCTAAAAAGGGAAGAATTAGGGCTGAGATCAGAGAAGGCTGAAAAATATGTTTCCTGTACCTTTCTATGCGAAAGAGAAATTGTAGAAGTTGTTATATGAAGCAGACAGAATTGTAATATGCAAGGATGAAAACAAGTGAGTCAAATACAGAATTGAAGCGAGCAGCAAAATTTATTCCTATGCCAGTTTCTTTACTGCTTAATTAATCATAATTGGCAATGGATTCCCCATGAATTGAAAAATTTACATACTGTTTCTAAACAGAATTGATTAGTCTGCAGTTTAAAAATTGCTCTATGTAGCCATAGCTGTCACTTCTAACTTTATAATCCTTAACCAGCTATACGTGGAAGTGAAACACAATTACTGTTTAGGAAGAGAAGAAATCATCCAGCTATTGTTACCTGAAACAGAGGAGGGTGTGAAACAAAAACTTGTGTCACAGTTATCCCATGCTTTTCAAACAGATACCTAGTTTAGAAGTCTGACTGTACCACTGTCGGAGTGTTGGCAGTTTTTGGTGAAAAATCTGACAATCCTTTAGGTGATAACATAAAGAGATTCATAAGATTGAGCAAGTTACAATGATTTTTACGTGCTAGTAGCTACAACTGTGACAAGAACAACTCACTGATATTATTCAGACTGGTTTAGGCAAGAGTTTGTTTCTGAAGGAGTGAAAACGAGAAATAAGAAACAGTTTAATTTTAGCCTTGGTAATGCTAAAAAGTGAAGTGAGACACATTTACTTGTAGAAGTGCTGCTTTATGATTCCCAGACACCCACATAGAAATGCTTTTATTAATGTTGCTCCATCCCTAGTTTTCTTCTCTTAATGATTGCAAGCTAAAATGGGAGGAGGGGACATAGGGAAGATGTAATTCTCTGTAATCCATTCCTTTAGTTCTAATATTTTCTGTCTTTTTTATCAAATACTCTGAGATCTCAGATTAATTTTTTAAAAGATCTTGTATCACATACAGAAGAAAATCTATAACTGAAATTACACTAGAGCTTACTGGTGATTAATAAAAAAGTATGCAATTAGCAGAGGTCATAAATTTGTATTAGACAGAAATTTAGAAAAGAAGCTGAATGGAGATTTTATCACCATTAATATGATCCTAAGGAATACTAAAGGTTATCTAAAATAAACCAATTAGCCCCTTATTTTTTACCACAGCAGCTCCACACAGGATTCATAAATCATTGCAGAGTCCCCATACTTTATCATTAGAGTTTCTTGAGTCCCGTTTGTCAACTGAGTGTCTATTGCTACAAGTGCTACTTGTAAACAAGTGTGAGGCTGAATGTTCACCAGCTCTGAGTGGAGCTGATAGTTCTGTAGGGGCTGCTGCTAGTTTTTGTTTATCCCAAACTTATTTACTCAAAATAGGTGCAATTTGAAGCCACTAACTGTAATTTTTGAGCACACACGGACAGAATCCAGTATGGTAATAAAAAATTAAAATCAAACCATCCAATTCAAGTAATATCTTCCAGTAACATTAATGAGAACTGAAATGACCCTCAGAAAGAGTAAATAAGCAGTTATAATGGAAACTACCAGCTAACTGTCACTTCTAACTTTATAATCCTTAACCAGCTATATGTGGAAGTGAAACACAATTATACTACAAAATGTGAAAATACAAACCTGCACACCTATATGCACAGGAAAATCAAACCTGCTCTGCATCTCTAGAAAATCAGAGATGGACCCTGAATAGATTTAGGGATTTTATTATTGCTGATATGAAATGTAAAAATTATGTGATTCTGGCTCACTCCCACATTGGTACAGAAGAAATCTTGGGACACTTGTTCCATTGCTACTCATCTCCCTGTTCTATTAATTTGGCAGTAAATAGGCAATGCAGTTATAACAAAAGAGAGGCTTTGGTGTTTTTTCCTCTTAAAATTATTTTCTATTATTTCATACTAAACTCAGAAACTTACTGCCATGATACACAAGTATGGAGATGTTTGATGGTTTAATTCCCTTCACAGTAAAACTCAGTTAAGCCAGCTTGTGGTATGGAACTCATGATATGGAACACTATGACACCAAGTAAATGGTATGTCTTATTTGAAGAAACAATAAAAAGCAGAAGTAACAGTCCATCTTTGTAGGTTTATGTGCAGTAATAGTTTTTGATAGGCAAAAAGAGGGGCAAGTTCTATCTTTATATTGTGATGATGTTCAGCAACACCCTGACCTATCAGTTTTCAGCTATTAAAAATGAGTGCCTCTGGCAACGTGGTGGTGAGAGTTGATGGGACACTGCAATTATAGGCTCTTGTAGAGCAGGAAATGGGCAAACTGAAGGACAGCTAGATGTGGTTGGGGGTGATGGCAGAAATCGGTAATTTGGTGGCATGGTAGGTAAAAAATTAATGAACTGGGAAGAAAGCAGTTACTTGTTTGGTAGAGAAGCTATGGAGAGACTGGTGCCACAGGGTAGTTTTAGAACTGTCATATTTTTCATAACACTAAGATGCAAAGCTTTTCTGTCTGAGCAGATATTTAAGATCACTGGCTGGTTATTTTTTTCCCAATAAGGGTATTAATCTGCATAGCTGGTGACTATTATGTGGAAAGAAAATATACTGCTGTTTTATTTATGAAATAATTTTTGCATCACATTTTCTGTTTCTTTAGAAGAGCTGTGAGTTTCCAACAGGCATTGTCCTCCACTATAGTTGTGTCTGGTTTAACTTTTTTAATCTGACATCAGTTTAACATAATAATAAACAATTCACAATGTTTCAGCTATTTCTCTACACTGCAGTGGCCCCTACAATAAATATTCTTTTTCTTTCTGAAGTTGACATCATGAATCAGAACTGAATTAGGCACTATATGCATTAGTTCACATAGTATTTAAGGGACATGATTTGTATGTGTTTATTCTGGGTTATCTGACTTGTCAACTTCTAGGAGTAACTTTTCAAGATATAAATACAGCCAGCATCTCTTACATATGAACTCTCTATGCATATCCACTTTGCAATGATTGAAAATTTGCTCCTTAACATGCAAATATGAGCAGTTCATGAAAAATCAATCTCAGTGATGTGGGAGAGCAGTGATGAGGTTTTAATACAGATCCATTTAGGAGGATCCTGACAGTGCAATGTGAAGTGTGGCTGCAATGCACATGGGCTTTTGTGTTGGTAATTCCAGTACCTTTAGTAGTCATTCAGTCTGGAGAAGAGAAGGCTCAGGGGAGACCTTATCAATCTCTACAACTACCTGAAAGGAGGTTGTAGTGAGGTGGGTGTTTGTCTCTTCTCCCAAGTAACAAGCGATAGGACAAGAGGACAAGAGGTAATGGCCTCAAGCTGTGCCAGGGAAGGTTTAGACTGGAGATTAGGAACAATTTCTCCACCAAGAGGGTGCTCAGGCAGTGGAACAGGCTTGCACAGGGCACTGCTGGAGTTGTTGTCCCTGGAAGTGTTCAAAACCTGTGTACACAATGCTCTCAGTGACATGGTTTAGTGGTGGCCTTTGCAGTGCTGGGGAGCACTTGGACTTGATGATCTTGAAGGTCTTTTCCAGTCTTCCTGATTCTATGATTCTATGATTCTATTACATCAGTCCAGCAGCTCCTATAGCAAAGTCAGCTATACTGATATTTTTTGAAGATTAATTAAAAACAGGAGATGCTTTAGCACATACACATATAGAGACCTTTTCTACCTTGAAAGCACAAACACGTTTTCTTATTTTAAAAAATAAGCATTCCACTGTTGGAGTAATTTTCACTACGTGTCTGCTTTTTAAAGGGAATTCATAGAATTGCAGAATTGCCTTCAGAGGCAAATGGTATTACAAAAATCCAGAGGAGTCATGTCAAGCACCAAGATGGATCACTGCTGGAGAGCTTGAATAGAAAACTGAATTACAGTCTGAGTTAGGAGATGCTCCATGATTTATTTGTCACTCAGTTCCTGTAGAACCTAGGAAAACACTCAGCCTGAAGGAGAGATCATCTTACTCTGGCCACCACTGGGACTGGGATAAATGGTTTGATTTTTTACTTTAATGCACTTAACCCTACAGGAAAGGAAAGATATTAGTGATTACAGAAAGTTAGGTATGACTGGATGCTGTCCAAATCCTCATATAGCTTTCATAGCCCTCCGTGTCTTAGCATGCAATATTCATTTCTTCCTTTTACATTAGTGGAGCTCACAGTGATGCTGCAGATGATGAAGCATTAATGTAAAATTCAGTATTTTGAAACCCAGGCAAAGGGCAGAACAGCACAAACAAGTCTCGTGAAGCTCAGTCGGTAACAGCTGTAGTTGTCTGTTTGCTATATTCAGTTCAGAGGTATTACAGGAAGATCCAGAACTACTCAGGTTTTCCCCAAATGCCTTTATTTTTTCATTCCACAGCAATAATGCTTGTCTGCCAGTAAGGTTTTTATCCGTCTTTACCTAGGAAGGCTTCTGGTGGGGCTTGGATGTGTCCATGTTCTTCAGAAGTTCCTGGGAGCTCACCCTATTTCATGTAAAACAGGAGACTCTTTGGGAATAAATCAGTTAAGGACTGCTTGCTACACTGTAATTCCACTATTTGCCCCACTACCACATGAGGTATTCTCATTTCTAGAGCACCCAGTTCAGAGAAATAGTCCAACACTAATACTTTCAAATAAACGCTTTTCCCAGTTCCTTTAGTTTTTAATATGGACTGAAACAGTATTTCCCAAAGGGAATGAGCCCTAAAGCTTTGAGACATTAACTAATATGTTTGTGTGTAGAAAGATGTTTTCCTGAATGAAGTTTAAAAAATACTTGTTTTCTATTGCCTGTATTGCTCTTGGAGCTTCTGTGCCACTGTGCCTTTTTTTTAAAACAAAGCCAAATTGTTTTCTAGTATCAGCTCCCACAGCTTACACAGATCACAGGCAGGCACCCCAAATAAATATATAGGAACACTGGTTTCCCAGGGAAGGTCCATAAAATCAACTGTAATTCAAATATGGCAATGAAAATACATTTTAGAAAAACTCGGAAATGAAAACCATTTCTTCCTATAAATATTATTTTCTTCCAGTGTTAATTTGAACTCCTCTCCAATGAAAAGCATTGATACTGCTGCCAAATACAAGTGTTTTGTTTTCAAGATCAGTAGCATTTCTCCTGTTGGCTTTTGTGGCAGAGCTTCCAAATGAAAAATAGTACAATATTGTAAGTTAGTCTTTCACTATTAGATGATGTCATAACAACTATTACCAAAAATACGACTTTTGCCTGTGTCTCATCACAGTTCAGCTACCAACTGAAGGCTAACAAGAAAAGTCCTGAGTTAATTTCTACTGCAAATGTAATTAGCTGATAAAGCATGAGAACTAGTGACTTGGATGCAGAAACAAGCATGGAGCATACTATAGGCTTAAGCATTAGCTGCTGTGGGGTTCTTATATGCAAAATCTGTATTTATTTCAGGAAATAATTTGGTATTTGTAGGTGTCTGAGACAGTAGCAATATAGGTAATTGCATCTGCAACAGTTGAATTTCAGATTGTAAGAATTTGAAAATTATTAGCTTTTCCTGTTTTTATTCTGCTCATGGCAGGAGCGGGTTGGAACTAGATGATCTTAAGGTCCTTTCCAACCCAAACCATTCTATGATTCTATGTTTCTATTTTCCTTGGAAGACAAAAGTATATTTTCCTTGCCAGCTAAATAGTTCCTCAGTGTTTAAATAAATTCTGACCCAGGATAAGCAGTGTTTCCAGTGGTGGTTTCTAAATTCATAAACTTTGTAAATGGCATTGGAATAATAGTATTCAGCAAATGTCAGTTTGAGTTCAGGATGGGCTCACAAAACCAACCCCAACTGTACTGCCTCAGGAAGGACATGAATTTGTTTCCTGCAGCAAGAAGTGAGAGCACTGCTATTTTAATATCTGTACCAGAAAGTTCTGTTTATCTGTCTTAAATTATTGGAGCATGTTGTTTCAGAGCACAAAGGAGTCTATTTGGTTTATAAATGAAAGCTGGCAAGCTAAGGAGATAGTGACAGGAACTATTGCTTTAGTCATCATGGAATATGACATTCTTGCATCTAGCGTGTATTTTCTGGAACCAAACATAGGACAAAATCCCATGTGATTATGTAGGCAGAAAGCATTTTTTAAATATCATAAAAAAGTGGATGAAGTGGAACTGATTGACATAATTTATTTATCTTTTCAAAAGCTTTTGACAGTATTTCTACTCAGAAGCTATTAAATAAAACAATTTTAGGGAAGCACTGAATAATATAATGGGAAATGTCCAAAGGATATGTTGCCAATGACGAGTACAGGGAATGCCAACTACACTGATCAAGGAAATAGTACAAATCAGAAAACAAGGGCAGTTCACCCTGACTCTTGAAGTGAAGTCTGAAGAGGGACAAGAATGTTTTCAGAAAATGCCTGTAATGTGACAATAGTGGCTGTCCTCTACATGCCCATGAAAAGAAGTCCCTCTGCAGATTTCTTGTCAGCCTCTTTAACTATTGGAAGCTGCTCCAAGGTCTCCCTGGAGCTTTCTCTTCTCCAGCTGAACAGTCCCAATTCTCTCAGCCTGTCTTCGTAAGACAGGTGCTCCAGCCCTCTGAGCATCTTTGTGGCCACATCCCTTGACCTGCTGGTCACGCTTCTTTTGATTCAGCCCCAGGACATGGTTGGCTCTCTGGGCTGCGAGTGCACACTGCTGGGTCATGTTGAGCTTCTCACCAATCAACACCCCCAGGTCATCCTTCTCCTCAGGGTTGCTCTCAATCCATTCTTGTGCAGCCTGTATTTGAGCTTGGGACTGCCTTGACTGTATAGTTTCAATTCAGTTGACACTAGGCTTAAATATATCTTTTACTGCATTTTTTTTCTGTTTAAGATTCTAATTAAACAAAAGGCATTCAAGAAAATGAAGATTTCTTGACCTTTGCAGTGAAATTATTTAAAGTGGTGGAAAAATGACTATGTGAATACAACTTGATGTTTTTGCTTACAAAAGAGATTGTGCACGATTTTAGGTTCCCACCCTCATACTGTTTGGTTTAAGCTATAGTGAGATAAAAAACAAAGTATTTTAAATATTATTTTCTGTGACTTTTTTAATTCTGAATTAGATGATAATGGATAATCTGACAGTAAAAATCTTTTTAAACAAAACCCCCAGATGATCTTAAGCCTAAACCTCAGGTCAGGTTTCTGGCCTGAACTCAGTTTTCTGTCATGCTTTGGCTACCTGTCGCATTTTTAAGTAATATAATATATGGCATTACATACTTGCCAAATTCAGTTGGCAGGTCTCACTCCTAATTAATAGTCATTAATACAATTCCCTCATTTTGCATATCATAAAGTTCATTAGATCTCTGAACTCGTATGGAGTATTATATCAAAAGTAAATCATTTTTTCATTCTAAGGGACATGGTCTTCTCCAGTGAGCATAACAAATATCAAGCAAGAAGTATCAATAGTTAAGACTCCCTCTAAGAGTGGACTTGTTATAATTTATACAACAAAGACAAGATTTGCAGATTTTCATTCAGATATGCTAGTTCTTAAGTTTTTAAAATCTTCAGTTGAAAAAATGCTTGAATTCTAAGCAGTCATTACAACTAAGAAGGAAAGGGAAAATTTCCTTCTACTTAGACTACAGTGTTCTAGCTCCCAGAAACTGTTGTAAGTCACTATCCAAATTTCTAGAGAACTGCAATCTCCTATTTAAGTCTGTTAGTTTTGAGAGTAGTTTACACTGTAAAGGAGAAAAAGAATTTAAAGGTAGATCCTAATTCTTTGCAAAACTTACTCTGTTAAAATTATGCCAAGGGATGAGGGGAACTAGCTGCTTTCTCTAGCATGGAAAGTGGGAGTCTGTAGAGAGCCTATTTCTATATGCTGGTTCTACAAGCTATCGATTTTGCACAGCCACCAGTTTTTAAGCAATTCCCTGACGTTAACTTAACACTCTATTACCTCATGTAATGAAGATCCCGAATATTTGCCTGTGATTTAATTTACAACAGTTTTCCTACGTATCCTCCTCTAAGCTGTACAACTTTTGTCCGTGCATAGTCATTGAGGTAGAGAATGGCTTGCTCTCCATAATTACATCCCATCCTTACTTCAGTGAATAAATTATCACAGGCTTCTATCCCTGCTTAAAACTTTATTTGTCCTTAATCATCCTCAAGCCAAATCATATATTTGAAAAAGGTTGGAACTGGGTCTCATTTTATACCCCAAATACCAGCCATTTTCTAGTAAATCTTTTTTTAGAGCACTTTTAATTTTTTTTTAAATCGACAAAGTTCACTGTTCTTGTGCAGCTCATGGGGAAAAGGGAATTCTGCAATTTTTTTGAACTTTGCTTAAAGTCAAAAGTGCAACTGTGAACTTCAACTTGAAGAATAATTCATATTTACAAGGTATGATATTAGAATGGGGTTATAACAAATTGTTGTGTATCTTCACTGTCATGGGTTCAGCAGCAGTAGGCATTTTTCCCCTTGTTGGTAGCTGGTGCAGCACTGTGTTTTT